>CM065695.1:4667323-4674823 GCA_017654935.2 Phymorhynchus buccinoides | reverse complement strand
GGATGTAAAATTACAATGTGGGACTAGCAGTATGACACTGGGACTAAGTCATATCATGGATGTAAAATTACAGTGTGGGACTAGTGGTATGTGGTAGCAAAAGTATGCTTACCTTTGAGCTAGTTTCTCCTCCTTCTTTGCTTTCACACATGTTCAAGTGGTGCTCTTTTTTTTCTTGTCACACAAAGAACTCAAACGAGAGTTGAGACTGAGAGGGGCATATTTGGCAATATTAGTCATAATATCACTTTGCGCAAACCATAGAGACGTAAGTCAAAGCTGGTCATGTGTTGGACTTCAGTTGATCCAGACAAGCTGCATCATCTAACAAAGCTGTAGAAAAACAAATGGAATAAATAAAACACCAGTGGTGATGCTAAATTAACAAAAGATGACGTAATTTGACCTCAAATGACCGAAATATTGTTTTCCATTCTTCACGTGAAGTGACGTCCCTCGACTTGCATTTCTATGTATTCCGCACAGCGATTTATTGGTTCCAATTTCTTCTTTCTTATGGTAATTTTTGTTTAAATCTCAAAATATCAGCTATCTCAAAATGTTCAGTCCTTTCAATTTGGGCTCAATACCAGATATTTGACTGTGTATGCTGATGAGGTCAGTGCCAAAGGCTTAACCCCTTCCCTGCCCTGGATGTGTGATGTCATTGATGATGTCATAACTTTTGATGTCATAGCAAGGGAATGATGGTTTTTGGTTCAGACAATTCAGGAAATCTCTAGGCCATTTTCTCAGACTGAGTAAGTAACAAGTCTCTTTTGAATTTTATGATAAGAAAATCGATCATTTCTCTGTTTTCCTCTGGCAATGAAGGGGTTAACCTTAAGACAAAAAGAGAAGAATTTGCTTTCTTAGAGTGATGGTAGAAAGATGAGGGAAGAGGGTCATTGGTACTTTAACCCTTTCACCACCAATGTCACATTTATGCACCAAAATGGTTTAACATCAATGTTAATAAAAGGCATCAAATCAGGGCTTTTTATCCGTAGACCCTATTTTCTTAATTTTGGGAGGTAAGGATAGGCCTAATGTTATACATGTCACAGAGGAATTCCCAAGTACAGTGGAACCTCCCTTATAAGACCTTCAAAAACCATCCAAAATGAGGTCTTCTAAGGGAGGGGTCTTATAAGGGGGGTAATTTTAATACTTACAAAGAAGGGCAATGTCTCAGAGAAGTAGGTCTTATATGGGAGGGATTCTTATAATGGGAGGTCTTATAAGGGAGGTTCCACTGTATTGCAGATAATTTTTTTCTATACCCAATTAACTTTAAATGGTGTTTTTTGGTCTGAAAAATGACTGGCAGCGAAAAGGGTTAAATAGAATTTGTCCAGAATTGTGTAGCAATAATGTGACATTGTTTTCTTCTTCTTGCTTTGAGTGTGTGTAAGTCTGGTGTAGCTGTTTGTTGCTTGTGATTTTACTGATTAGCATACGTAAGGGTACTGCTACAACATTTTGAGCGTTATCCTTTGACATGTACGGAATTCATTAAAAAAAAATCTGCTCATCAATGTGTAATGTCATTGATGATGTCATAAATTTTGATGTCATAGTCCTGGGATGATAGTTTTTGGTTTAGACAAGTCAGGAAAGACATATCTCTGGATGATTTTCTCAGTTTGAGTCTAACACAGTAACAGGTCTCTTTTAAATTCTATAATAAGAAAATCAATAATTTCTCAGTTTTCATCTGGCAGTGAAGCGGTTAAGTGCCAGCTTACTCTATTAATTCAAACTGATTACTCTTCAAGAAAAAGCTGCCTGGAGTAGGCCGTGGGCTGGTAGGATTGTCAGGGGTAGCGGGGATTGGGTGGGGGTGGGGGTGGGTAATTTAGCAGTGGCACTGACCTCCTAATCTTTCACCCATTGTCACACTACTGTAGATTTCAGCGATTAAGTCCCAGTGCTCGGTGCATAGCCTTCATTGCAGCTTTTCCCTTCCTATTATTGGCAGGGGTTTTATTTCACTTGGGAGAAGAGAGAGTGTGTGTGTGTGTGCGTGCATGCGTATGCGTGCTTGTGTGAGTGTGTGTGTGTCTCTCTTTATCTTCTCTCTCTTGCCATTAGGTCTGTTTCTGCTATATTCCATTTATGTTATCCGTGTGTGTTCGCTTTGTATTACGTTTTTGTTTGAATGCGCTATGAATGCTAACGTGTGTGCGCGCTTTGATTTGATTTCTATCAAGATTCAGCGCCGTATAAATACTGTATGTTGTTGTTGTTGTGTTTGTGCGTGTTGCATGCATGCGTTCGTGTGTGCGTGCTTGCCTGCGTGTGCATGCATTTCTCGGTTCATGCCTAAGGGTATGTTTTGGTGAAGATTCTGTACACATATGTATTTTGCTTGGGATATTATTCATTTTAATTTTGTTATTATGCATATTGTCCCTTTATTACTTTATACAAATTGTTGGTTTAAGCTGTGTGTGTGTGTGGGGAGAGAGAGAGAGAGAGAGTGGGGGAGGGAGAGGGTGAGAGAGAGAGAGAGAGAGAGCCAGAGTGAATGTGTGTTGACTTTTGCATACATTATTTTACATTGTTCTGGTATTCAGCATTGGTTTTTATAATCTAAACCTTGTTTTTATGTACCCCCTTTTATAAATTTAGTTTGTTGTCCTGTTATTACTTTTTTACAAATTGTTTGTTTAGCTCTGTGTGTGTGTGAGGGGGGGGGGAAGCATGGTTGAGGGTGGAGATTTTGAAAAATATGTTGTGGGGAAGGGGAGGGGGGTGTATATGATCCCCAGTCTCTCTGTGACACAAACGACATTAATTCAAAATATGCCTGCCCCCCAAATCAGAGATTGAAAAGTCTGGACTTAGATGCTCCCACGTAGGGCCATGCTTGTGGCAGTCATAGTGACTGCATGTTTTCACGTAGTAACTCCATTTTTTTCATGTCTTTCTTTCACAGAAAAATTATATCTGTCTTTTGCTCCTGACTCCCAGTCAGGCATCAGAATTGTCAGAGGATCAGAGGATTAAGAATTTCTGACAGAGGATTGGCTTCTCTTGTCAGATGTTTTGCCTTTTTATTCAGTGTTATCCGTTGTGTTAAATAGCATTTTAAAGTGATTTTTCACATTTTGGTGGTGTTCAGAACTCATTTCAGTGTTGTCCCTCTTCAGTCTAGGGCCTTGATGGCCCTTTTACCGCGGTTTTCAGAGGATTGAACTTCAGACTATTCTGATGCCTGATTGCATGCATTTATCTTGGCTCTCCCCTTTGACAGGGGCAGATGGCCCAGTTCAGTAAAACATTGTTCATTGTTCTCTCTCTGTCTGTCTATCTCTCTCAGCCTTGTTCTTTCTCTCTCTCTCTCTCTCTCTCTCTCTCTCTCTCTCTCTCTCTCTCTCTCTCTCTCTCTCTCTCTCTCTCTCTCTCTCTCTCTCTCTCTCTCTCTCTCCCCCTCTCTCTGTCTGTCTGTCTATCTTTCTCGGTCTCATTCTTACTGTCTCTCTCTCTCTCTCTCTCTCTCTCTCTCTCTCTCTCTCTCTCTCTCTCTCTCTCTCTCTCTCTCTCTCTCTCTCTCTCTCTCTCTCTCCCTCTCTCTCTCTCTCTCTCCCTCTCTCTCTCTCTCTCTCTCTCTCTCTCTCTCTCTCTCTCTCTCTCTCTCTCTCTCTCTCTCTCTCTCTCTCTCTCTCTCTCTCTCTCTCTCTCTCTCTCTCTCTCTCTCTCTCTCTCTCTCTCTCTCTCTCTCTCTCTCTCTCTCTCTCTCTCTCTGTCCAAATATGTACATATTTTTATGCTACACATGCCCGTTTCTTTTTACCAGGGGTGGAATGTAGGCTTCCGTAGTCCAGCGCTCTAAAGGTATCATCCAGATCTGAAGTTTTGTGGATTGCTTTTTGGCTGTGCGGATTTTGCACCATCCACTGAATATGCACCCAGTTTCGTTGCTGTGCTAATAATCCGTATAACCTCTTTCACACACCATAATAATGAGTGAGGCGTTTCATTGAGCACTTAACAGAACTGAAAAAGTAAAAAAAATGAAAGTGGTTTTTTTTCCCCCTCAGATTTCTGTGTAACCTCCCCCCCCTCTCTCTCTCTCTCTCTCTCTCTCTCTCTCTCTCTCTCTCTCTCTCTCTCTCTCTCTCTCTCTCTCTCTCTCTCTCTCTCTCTCTCTCTCTCTCTCTCTCTCTCTCTCTCTCACACACACACACACACAAACAAAACCTGTGTGAAGTGATTCTTAGAGCACTACAGAATGTTAGTTAAAAAAAAGAGCAGAAAACATGAAAATGAAAATAAACTATATCGAACAAAGATAAAATGTCATTCTAAAAATGCATCTTTGTTCATATTACATGCGGAAACTTCATGCGCTTATCTGCAAATAAGTTAAAAAAAATAAACGGATGCGTTTCTGCATGCACTTATCCCTTCCGCTTATTTCTTACTTTCTTTTACTTATTTGTGGGTAAGTTATGTCATGCGTACAAAGCCTAATTCTGTTCTAGGTGACTGTAAAGGACTTCTGTGATTTGTAGATGTTTGTGTCAATGTGTATGTGTGTGTATGCGGATGTATTTGCAGGAGCATAACATATTGTGTGGAAATAGTGATTATGATATTGCAGTGTGTTTGAATCGCGATGATGTGTGCTTGAGTGAAATGCAGCCTCGTCAGGAAATTATGTATTAAACTATTATGTTTGTTAATTATGTTTTGTTGTGTGAGTGTGTCACTGTGTGTCTACTCACCTGCGTTCGTGTGTATGTGTGCACTCTGAACTGTGAATATTTGTGTGTGTGCACGTCACAGCTGTCTCGAGAGGAACATTTAGTTCATCTATATTTTCAGAAGTTGTTTTTTAAGCCAAATTTAGTTTACCATAAACAACTTTTCATAAATAATAGTCAGGAATGTAGTATGTATGTGCATGAATTAATTTTATACAGTTAAAATTGCTAGATTTTCACCCATGGGCAATTGTATTCATGTTTGCGATTATGTAAGAACATTTTCTTCTAAATATGATCCATTCACTGCCGTCATTGTTAAGTTTAGTGTATTGTATTCACCTCATCAAAGACTTTTTAAAGACGAAAATTTGGTTTTATTCACCGTGTTTATTGTTTATTTCACCTTCATGTGCTTGTGTGAGTGTAGCGTTTTGATGTTTTTAGTTCAATTGTTCTAAATATGTTTCGTGATACTACTCAACAAAAACAGTTTTTACTATTAATATAATAAAAGAAATATAATAGAAATACTATGCAGAACATACAGCCAAAATATTTAGAAGACGTGCTTGGTGGATTTTTAAAAAATGTAAGATTACTAGATTCAGTCTTTTAACTAAATAGCTCGACTTTGTGTGGGGCGGAACAGCTGTGATGTGTGAAATGTATCATGATATTGTGTTGATGTGTTGGCTTTGTGTAAACTAGACTTTTACTGTGTGAGTTACACAAGTGTTTAGGCTTAGATGTTGAGAACAGAAAACGTTGAGTACAAGAATTTAAACAGACATTTGGGATAATTGCACAAAGCAACAATCAGGTAACATTATTCTTTGTTGCCGTAGCTACATGCACGCGCACATGCACACACTTAATTACACATGTATGCATGCAACGTTCATGTATTCACTCATAATCACATACACATGACTATGCACATTGACAGACTACCACTGACACTGAACCTGCACAAAAAAGACAATTAAATTACTATATTTTTCGGACTATACAGTATAAGGAAATACTTTTTTTTCCCCCCAGACTCCCGCGCCTTATAATTTGACGAATAAAATATTAAAAAAAATATATATAATAGCAAAATCTGAAATTTGGGTAGAATTTGGAATGTGTGCCTTATCGTCCACAAAATATGGTCTACAGAATATGTAAAGCGTGCCAGTTTCTGCACCCTTCGTCTCCATTTTCTTACCTTGCTCAAAAATGGGATCTTTCTGCACATTAACTCCTCATTTCATGCTGAATTAACCCGAACATACATTGTATTTAACTCTTGCATGAGAAAATCCTTTGGACTAACGCACCCCAACATTTGCGAAAGAATTGCGTTTGATGTTCTTATCTTCAAAATCATTTTTGTTTATTGGTTCAGTAATATTGTGCTTTAAAAGTTTGTCCAAAGCTCAGTGCATTTTGGAGGTTGTCGTCCTTGGTAGAGTTGATCTCTATTGCACCCATCTTGATGTCGACTGTTCAATAGGAATTGTTCGGAAATGATTAAGGGGAGTAATTTCATGGTGTGTGGGAGTGATCTTGCCTAAATCAATCGGCCAAACAGGGGAAGTTACTCTACCTTCAGGTAGATCCCCAGCTCTCGCCTCGTGTGTTTGAGTAGACTTGCATCACTTAGAACACCGTGCGTCATTCTGAACTTGATGTCATTTATATTTTTACGTCACATTTTGCAAGTTCTCTCAGTTTTTGGATACTGGCCGCCCCTCATTTTTCTAAAAAAAAAATTTGCAAGTCGCTGACTCGCATCCTGCGGTTTCAAGCTGCGCCGCCATGCCACCATTGTTGCTATGATTTTGACCGAGTAAGTCGAGGTAATCAACTCTAGTTTTCGCAAAGTGCTCTCCCCTATTTTTTTCAGAAAATTGTCTATTGCAAACATACTGTCTGTGAATTTTCACTTTAGCGAAACAAAACTAACAATCAAGAGAAAGGACACGCCAAGAGGCCTCAAGGCCTATTTGTCCTAATTGACCTGACCTGACCTTTTTTCTTTTTTTGTTGTTGCAACATATAACATTTAATTCTCACATCATATATGAATTAATTTTTTTTAAATGGCATTTAGGTGTAAATCTTTAGACTTCAATGTGGCGGTACCATTGCCGATGAGGTTTAGCCGAGGCATGGTTACCCCTACACCTGTCTATTTTGTTAAAAACTCAGGACTTTACTGGTGTTGCACTGCCTCCGGGCATTGCAGCCAGTATTGTTCCCACCATCTTTGTATTTACAAATGTCCCATATGTGTCTATGACCGAGAGGACGTAAAACATCATTTTTATTCATTAGACTTCGTTTACTGAAACACCGCCGGAAACGCTTGCGATTCTACTGAAAAATGAAAATGGGGTTCTACTACTGAGACGCAGGGCTGTTAGGGGACCTAGGCAGATCTGGTGTGTGTGTGCATGTGTGTTGTGTTGTGGAGTCTATGCTGACATGATGCTGTGTTGTTGGTTTGTAATGCTTTATCACAAAGAAGCATGACCGTTGCTGGCACTCTGTCTTTATGAAATGAAACTTATCTTCTGCTGACGTAACATCTGTTCCCTGTTTGTTTCCTTTTTTTTCTTTCTTTTTTTTAGAAATTAACCAAAGCACAGACTGCTAATTGTATGGTTCACTATGTCAGTAAGTGAATTATGGTGTGACATTACCAACACAAAATAAATAGTCATTCATTTTCCTTAGTTAAATTTGAATTTAAAGAAATCAGTTACTTGTCTTTTGGGGAGATTGTTTTTCTTGTGGT
>CM065695.1:4620513-4666823 GCA_017654935.2 Phymorhynchus buccinoides | reverse complement strand
TTTGGTTACATTAAAACCTGTATTTTTCCCAAAATGTTAATGTTCAATTAAGTTTTTTTTAAACAAATTTCACGAGGGTTTCCTTCTGCTATATTCTGCCACCGTACATTGTCAGACTGTTTGCTTTCCAAAAAATATTATTTCAGCAAATCCTCAATACTTTCATTTTGAAGTCATCAACCTTAACTCATTCAACACTGGCCGATTGCTTCCCTTTACAACCGTTCAACACGAATGTACGCTATAGCGTTTAACCATTCACAATTCACAACTCCGCGAAGCCATGCAACCCAAACTGGCATAGAAATGTTCCTTTACGGTCCCTTAATAGTTTTCAACCAATGAAATCACTTCCAGTCTATCTTTAGTACCGCAATGAATGCAAATGAGTTACTACCCCTCTCTTCGTCTTCTTTGTCATGCTTTTTTTTTGTAATCTGCTAAAAAAGTTTTACTTTGGAATTGTAACATATGCTAGCTTTTATTATTATAAACAATACCGCAAATTTTCAAAACTGTGCGGTTAAGCATTATTTTTTAAATAATTTTTATGTAATGATGCAAACCTGCCTAGTGTGGAACGTTTGTGCGCGGCATGTACGCTATAGCGTACATTAGTATTGAGGGGAGAGAGTTAAGCCAGTGCGATGCACATTATGGCATGGTGTTTCCCCTTCCCCAGGACATAGAGATGTGGGAGACAAACCGCATGCTGCGTAGCGGCGTGGTGGCCAAGACCAACTTTGACGAGGATTTCGAGGAGGAGAACGCCGCGCGCGTCCACCTGCTGGTGCACAACATGGTGCCCCCCTTCCTGGATGGACGCATCGTCTTCACCAAGCAGCCAGAGCGCCGTCATACCCGTCAAGGTCAGCAAATGTTGGAAGTGGGGGGAAGGGAGAGGGTGATGGGGGGTGTCCACAAAACGGTCCCTCCCTTCCTGGTCTGCAATTTTTAAAAATTTTCTAACAGAGTTGCTGTTTACTGAAATGATCTAGACACTAACATTTAAGCATGCTCAAAATATTAAGACTTTAAAAACATCTTCTGGACAATCTCTCCAAATTTCAGATACTTTAAAAAAAATCATTTTCATTGATTGTTTTTTTTTCTGGATTGTAGTGGCGTCGCCCTCTCACATTCATTCATTTATGTCATAAACAGAAACTTCTTTTTTTATTTTTTATAGTTATTTTTGCTTTAGCTCAAAATAATATGCTGAGCACTTAGGCAGCATTTTCTCATGCATCATCGCAGTTGCGCAGGATCCCACAAAATTTGCATAATTGCGCAGGATCCCACAAAGTTTGCATAATTGCGCAGGATCCCACAAAGTTTGCATAATTGCGCAGGATCCTGCAGAATTTGCATAATTGTACAGGATCCCACAGAAGTTTGCATAATTGTACAAAGATCCCACGGAAAATTGCATATGTTGTACAGGATCCCACAGGAAGTTGCATAATTGTACAGGATCCCACAGAAGTTTGCATAATTGTACAGGATCCTACAGAAGTTGCATAATTGTACAAAATCCCATGGAAGTTGCATGATGGTACAGGATCCCACAGAAGTTTGCATAATTGTACAGGATCCTACAGAAGTTGCATAATTGTACAAAATCCCACGGAAGTTGCATGATGGTACAGGATCCCACAGAAGTTGCATAATTGTACATGATCCCTCAGAAGCTGCATAATTATACAGGACCCCACAAACTTTGCATAGCTTTGCACGTTCCCACAGAATTTTGCATGATTGTACAGGATCCCCACAAAAGTCGCATACTTGTACAGGATCCCCACAAAATTTTGCATAATCGTACAAAATTTGCATATTTTCACAGGACCCCACGGCGGACATGGCGATAGTTGCGCGGAAGGGCAGTGCGGCGGTGCGGGCGTTCCGTGAGCAGGCGGAGCGCAAAAAATCTCAGGCCAAACACTGGGAGCTGGCCGGCACACGCCTGGGGAACCTGCTAGGGGTGGAGAAGAAGGAGGAGGTGTGTGAGGGTGGGGGTGTGTGGGGGGAGTTGTGTGTGTGTGTTTGAGCGCAAAAAGTCTCAGGCCAAACACTGGGAGCTGGCCGGCACACGCCTGGGAAACCTGCTAGGGGTGGAGAAGAAGGAGGAGGTGTGTGAGGGTGGGGGTGTGTGGGGGGAGTGTGTGTGTGTTTGAGCGCAAAAAATCTCAGGCCAAACACTGGGAGCTGGCCGGCACACGCCTGGGGAACCTGCTAGGGGTGGAGAAGAAGGAGGAGGTGTGTGAGGGTGGGGGTGTGTGGGGGGGGAGTCCTAGTGTTTGTGATGTGTGTTGAGCGCAAAAAATCTCAGGCCAAACACTGGGAGCTGGCCGGCACACACCTGGGGAACCTGCTAGGGGTGGAGAAGAAGGAGGAGGTGTGTGAGGGTGGGGGGGGGAGTGTGTGTGTGTGTGTTTGAGCGCAAAAAAGTCTCAGGCCAAGCACTGGGAGCTGGCCGGCACACAGCCAACTGGGAAACCTGCTAGGGGTGGAGAAGAAGGAGGAGGTGTGTGAGGGTGGGGGTGTGTGGGGGGAGTGTGTGTGTTTGAGCGCAAAAAATCTCAGGCCAAACACTGGGAGCTGGCCAGGCACACACGCCTGGGGAACCTGCTAGGGGTGGAGAAGAAGGAGGAGGTGTGTGAGGGTGGGGGTGTGGGGGAGTGTGATGTGTTTGAGCGCAAAAAAGTCTCAGGCCAAGCACTGGGTGAGATGGCCGGCACACGACTGGGGAACCTGCTAGGGGTGGAGAAGGGAGGATGTTGGGGTGGGGGGTGCAGGACGGGGGGGGTGGGGGGGTGGGTGGGGTGGGGGGGGGGGGCCGGGGGGAGGGGTGTGTGCGGTGTGTGTGTGGATCTGGATCTGGATTCATACGTCGCAGACGCCACTTCTGACGATAGACATGACGGAACTAGGAGGGCGCATTCCTGTATTAGAAATTAAAAGAAAAAGATAGAAAGGAGAAAGACCTACTGCTTACCCTGGGTTAAGACCATTAAACCCCCCAGTTCAGCTGGAAGGGCCCAGGCCCCACTTCCAAAAGCAAGCCAAAAACAAACAAACAAAAAAGACCTAGTGGTCAGTGGACGCAGGCTCAGAAGTCAGATGGTGATCTGGTCAGCGCTGATGTGAATGCGCTGACTGAGCCTGCGGTGACAGTAGCCTCACTCAGTTGGTTCCACTCCATGGCAGTCCGGATGAAGAAGGAGCTACGAAGTGTGTGTGTGTGTGTGAGGGGGAGTGTGTGTGTGTGCGAATGTGTGTGTGTGTGTGTGTGTGTGAGTGTGTGTGTCTGTGTGTGTGTGTGTGTGTGAGTGTGTGTGTGTGTGTGTGTGTATCTGTATATGTGTGTGTATGTGTGTGTGTGAGCGCAAAAAGTCTCAGGCCAAACACTGGGAGCTGGCCGGCACATGTCTGGGAAACCTGCTAGGGGTGGAGAAGGAGGAGGTGTGGGTGGATGGGTGGGTAAGTGTGTGTGTCACTGTGTGTTAGGCGAATAGGTGCCGTGGTGGGCATTGATTGGAGTTATGTACCTTGTTTCTCTGTGCCTTTTACCCGCACACAGCTAGGCGAATAGGTGCTGTGGTTGGCATTGATTGGAGTTATGTACCTTGTCCCTCTGTGCCTGTTACCTGCACATAGCGAGGCGAATAGGTGCCGTGGTGGGCATTGATTGGAGTTATGTACCTTGTTTCTCTGTGCCTTTGACTTGCACACAGCTAGGCGAATAGGTGCCGTGGTGGGCATTGATTGGAGTTATGTACCTTGTCCCTCTGTGCCTGTTACCTGCACATAGCGAGGCGAATAGGTGCCGTGGTGGGCATTGATTGGAGTTATGTGCCTTGTTTCTCTGTGCCTTTTACCCGCACACAGCTAGGTGAATAGGTGCTGTGGTGGGCATTGCTTACCTTGTTTCTCTGTGCCTGTTACCCGCACACAGCTAGGTGAATAGGTGCTGTGGTGGGCATTGCTTACCTTGTTTCTCTGTGCCTGTTACCCGCACACAGCTAGGTGAATAGGTGCTGTGGTGGGCATTACTTACCTTGTTTCTCTGTGCCTTGTACCTGCACACAGCTAGGTGAATAGGTGCTGTGGTGGGCATTGATTGGAGTCATGTGCCTTTCGATCAACAGGAAGACCAGCGGAAAGAGGAGGACCTGAAAGCGGACCAGCGTTTCTCTGACGTGATGGGCGACAAAAACGAAGCCGTCAGCGAGTTCGCCCAATGCCGCACGTTGCGACAGCAGCGACAGTACCTGCCTATCTTCGCCACCAGAACTGAGGTCAGTGTGTTAGGAAGGAAGGAACGAATGAACGAACGAACGAAGCGTTCAGCGAGTTTCATCATCACTGCATGTTACGACAGCAGAGACGGTACCTGCCTATCTTTGCCACCAGAACTGAGGTCAGTGTGTAAGGAAGGAAGGAAGGAGTCAAAAGAATGAACAAACGAAGCCGTCAGCGAATTCGCCCAACGCCACACGTTGCGGCAGCAGAGACGGTACCTGCCTGTCTTCGCCACCAGAACTGAGGTCAGTGTGTTAGGAAGGAAGGAACGAATGAAGGAGCGAATCAAAAGAATGAACAAACGAAGCGGTCAGCGAATTCGCCCAACGCCACACGTTGCGGCAGCAGAGACAGTACCTGCCTGTCTTCGCCACCAGAACTGAGGTCAGTGTGTTAGGAAGGAAGGAACGAATGAAGGAGCGAATCAAAAGAATGAACAAACGAAGCGGTCAGCGAATTTCATCATCAGCGCACATTACGACAACAGAGGCGGTACCTGCCTATCTTCGCCGCCAGAACTGAGGTCAGTGTGTTATCAATGAACGAATGAATGAACGAATAAACGATGGAAATTTTACTTAGTCCTTGCCCATCTTCGCTACCATGTGTGTGTGTGTGTGTGTGTGTGTGTGTGTGAGGGGGGAAGAAAGGCATGGTTGAGGGTGGAGATTTTGAAAAATATGTTGTGGGGAAGGGGAGGGGGTGGTGGTGTGTGTGTGTGTGTGTGTGAGGGGGGAAGAAAGGCATGGTTGAGGGTGGAGATTTTGAAAAATATGTTGTGGGGAAGGGGAGGGGTGTGTGTGTGTGTATGTGTGTGTGTGTGTGTGTGTGTGTGTGAGGGGGGAAGAAAGGCATGGTTGAGGGTGGAGATTTTGAAAAATATGTTGTGGGGAAGGGGAGGGGGTGGGTGTGTGCATGTATGTGTGTGTGTGTGTGTGTGTGTGTGAGGGGTGTGTGTGTGTGTGTGAGGAGGGAAGAAAGGCATGGTTGAGGGTGGAGATTTTGAAAAATATGTTGTGGGGAAGGGGAGGGGGGGTGTGTGTGTGCATGTATGTGTGTGTGTGTGTGTGTGTGTGTGTGTGTGTGTGTGAGGGTGGTGTGTGTGTGTGTGTGTGTGTGTGTGTGTGTGTGTGTGTTATATTGCATTGTAATTTAATTCTTATGATGTATTTACTGTATATTGTCACAGTCCTGTTGTCTCTATTTTTATATGTGTGTTTTATGTGCATGCCAGACAAAGAATTTCTTTATGTTTTAAAGACAATACATTTTTTGATTGATTGATTTTAGCAAATGCTTCTGAGGGTCATTTATTTTATTAGTAATGTATCATGACACAATTTTGCTTAGTTTGACAAAGCAGCGACAGTTTTGCTTAGTTTGACAAAGCAGCCAAAGTAAGACTTGTTAATTTTTCTTTAGAAACTTAAAAGAGAAGTTTGAAATTTACAATGTTCCTCAGAGTGATTAAGTTAGACACACGTGCGTCTTTTATTCCTTTTGTCCTCAGGTAAGCTATCATTCAATTGCCTTTTCTCATCAGAATCAATTGTTCTGCCATATTCATTCAGTAAATTGATGTCAATATAATAATAATAATAATAAATCTTCTATAGCGCTATTCTCCTGACACAGCAGGACTCACCACGCTTTACACGAAAATATAGAAAAGTAATGTTAACTCACGCACACAACACACACTAAAAAACCCTGTAAACAGAATTAGTTAGGGGGAAAAAAACAAAACAAATTCTTTAGTTGCTCGAACTTAATGAAGATGTTTTTCGTCTATTTTCACAGCCTCATTTACCCCAGATAGAAAAACATTTCAACTCATCGTTATTCCTGGATCCGCATCATTTCGCATTGAAATCATCATTGTGGTCCAGGAATAACGAAGAGTTGAAACGTTTTTCAGTTGCTGAACGTGATTCTTGACAACAGCGTCATCATCATCTTTGTGGTCCAGGAATGACGATGAGTTGAAATGTTTTTCAGTTGCTGAACGTGATTCGTGACAACAGCGTGATCATCATTGTGGTCCAGGAATAACTATGAGTTGAAACGTTTTTCAGTTGCTGAACGTGATTCTTGACAACAGCGTGATCATCATTGTGGTCCAGGAATAACGATGAGTTGAAACGTTTTTCAGTTGCTGAACGTGATTCGTGACAACAGCGTCATCATCATTGTGAAACGTTTTTCAGTTGCTGAACGTGATTCGTGACAACAGCGTCATCATCATTGTGAAATGTTTTTCAGTTGCTGAACGTGATTCGTGACAACAGCATCATCATCATTGTGAAACGTTTTTCAGTTGCTGAACGTGATTCGTGACAACAGCGTCATCATCATTGTGAAACGTTTTTCAGTTGCTGAACGTGATTCGTGACAACAGCGTCATCATCATTGTGAAACGTTTTTCAGTTGCTGAACGTGATTCGTGACAACAGCGTCATCATCATTGTGAAATGTTTTTCAGTTGCTGAACGTGATTCGTGACAACAGCGTCATCATCATTGTGAAACGTTTTTCAGTTGCTGAACGTGATTCGTGACAACAGCGTCATCATCATTGTGAAACGTTTTTCAGTTGCTGAACGTGATTCGTGACAACAGCGTCATCATCATTGTGAAACGTTTTTCAGTTGCTGAACGTGATTCGTGACAACAGCGTCATCATCATTGTGAAATGTTTTTCAGTTGCTGAACGTGATTCGTGACAACAGCGTCATCATCATTGTGGGAGAAACGGGGTCAGGGAAAACCACCCAGCTCACCCAGGTAAGTTGCTGCTTTATTTTTTGTTTTTATTTGTAAACAATCTGATGGTGTGTATTGATTTCTTGTTCTTCTTCTTCCTTCTGTCTTCTATTTGTAAACAATCTGATGGTGTGTGTTGATTTCTTGTTCTTCTTCTTCCTTCTGTCTTCTATCTGTAAACAATCTGATGGTGTGTGTTGATTTCTTGTTCTTCTTCTTCCTTCTGTCTTCTATTTGTAAACAATCTGATGGTGTGTGTTGATTTCTTGTTCTTCTTCTTCCTTCTGTCTTCTATCTGTAAACAATCTGATGGTGTGTGTTGATTTCTTGTTCTTCTTCTTCCTTCTGTCTTCTATTTGTAAACAATCTGATGGTGTGTGTTGATTTCTTGTTCTTCTTCTTCCTTCTGTCTTCTATTTGTAAACAATCTGATGGTGTGTATTGATTTCTTCTTCTTCTTCCTTCTATCTTCTATTTGTAAACAATCTGATGGTGTGTATTGATTTCTTGTTCTTCTTCTTCCTTCTGTCTTCTATTTGTAAACAATCTGATGGTGTGTGTTGATTTCTTGTTCTTCTTCTTCTTCCTTCTATCTTCTATTTGTAAACAATCTGATGGTGTGTATTGATTTCTTGTTCTTCTTCTTCCTTCTGTCTTCTATTTGTAAACAATCTGATGGTGTGTGTTGATTTCTTGTTCTTCTTCTTCCTTCTGTCTTCTATTTGTAAACAATCTGATGGTGTGTGTTGATTTCTTGTTCTTCTTCTTCTTCCTTCTATCTTCTATTTGTAAACAATCTGATGGTGTGTATTGATTTCTTCTTCTTCTTCCTTCTATCATCTATTTGTAAACAATCTGATGGTGTGTGTTGATTTCTTCTTCTTCTTCCTTCTATCTTCTATTTGTAAACAATCTGATGGTGTGTGTTGATTTCTTCTTCTTCCTTCTATCTTCTATTTGTAAACAATCTGATGGTGTGTGTTGATTTCTTCTTCTTCTTCTTCCTTCTATCATCTATTTGTAAACAATCTGATGGTGTGTGTTGATTTCTTGTTCTTCTTCTTCTTCCTTCTATCTTCTATTTGTAAACAATCTGATGGTGTGTATTGATTTCTTGTTGATTTCTTGTTCTTCTTCCTATCTTCTATTTGTAAACAATCTGATGGTGTGTGTTGATTTCTTGTTCTTCTTCTTGCTTCTATCACCAAAGTGAAGATTCTGATGACACACGACACTTCTTATTATAACTTTCTTTCTTACTTCATCTGCAAATCCAGGAATTCTCCAAGCAAGTGGCTGCATGCTGTAGAAATGAAAATCATGAGTGAGAGAGAGAGAGAGAGAGAGGGAGAGAGAGAGAGAGAGAGAGAGAGAGAGAGAGAGAGAGAGAGAGAGAGAGAGAGAATACGAATAAGAATACAAATACAAATTGTTTAATCAGATTTTAGGCCTAAGCCCCTATCTGATGGTGGCAATTACATAAATACACACAATTGACACATCCTTACCTACACAAAAAGAAAATAGGGCATGGAATAAAGATAACAAACAAAGAAATAAGCATAACATGCATGTTAATTAATCTACAAACAATTACAAAAGTTATCATTATACCTCTTAAGTTGCAGCGGTCGGAACGACTTGAATGAGTTAACTGACGGATTATTATTTTACGCCTTCCATGCATTTTTCACAGTACCTGCATGAGGACGGCTGCACGACGCTGGGCATGATCGGGTGCACTCAGCCTTGTGATATGATGACTTTGTGTTTATTAACTCATTCGCATCGCAACGATTTTTGAATTATTAAAAAACCTCACACAGCATACATAAACAAAAGGAGAAATGAAAGAAGATTACAGGTTTTTACTTCAGGTTTAGATGTAGGGAAGTGACTTTTTTTTTATAGAATAGACTTTATAATTATATAGAAAAACTCTCTACACACCGATTGGTTTCCCCACAACAAACCACTGCAAAAGCAAAGTCAGCGGCAAAAATTGTGGTCTAAGGGAGCGAAGCGAGTTTAGAAGCAATCAAGGTGCACACAGATTTACTGCCCTTGAAGCAAATGCATCAAATTGACGGCTGTCTATTAATTCCGGACATATATGGCCAGAGCGACTTGAATGAGTTAACTGACAGATGATTGTTTTACGCCTTCCATGCATTTTTCCCAGTACCTGCATGAGGACGGCTACACGGACCTGGGCATGATCGGGTGCACTCAGCCGCGGCGTGTGGCGGCCATGTCTGTGGCCAAGAGAGTGGCGGAGGAAATGGACATCAACCTGGGAGAGGAGGTGGGCTACGCCATTCGCTTTGAGGACTGCACCTCAGAGGTAGGTGGCGCTTTCATCAGACCTGTTGTTTACTCTACTCTTTTCGAGTAGTATTCTACTCAATTTTTGACCTCTACTACTCTTCAAAATTGAAAATAATGCTCTAATTACTCATTTTCAGTGAACATTGTTTGATAGTTTAATGAACACATGTGTGTGTGTTGTTGTTGCAGAAGACGCTGATCAAGTACATGACGGACGGCATTCTGCTGCGTGAGTCTCTGCGGGAGCCAGACCTGGACCACTACAGCTGCGTCATCATGGACGAGGCTCACGAGCGCTCCCTCAACACCGACGTCCTCTTCGGCCTGCTCAGAAATGTGAGTCAGATCTGCTCAGAAATGTGAGTCAACTCAATTGCATCCCAGCCTTTACGCTAAGCTGTGAACCTAAAATTTAAAAATCGCATGATTTTGATTTATTAAAAAAAATCGCAACAACTCGCTCCAGCCATGCACACAAACAAAACGGGCATAAGCGAAAAGAGAAATGAAAGAGGTTTACATGTTTTCACTTCAGGTATAGAAAAATATAGGGAAACGGCAGCTCAGACTTTTTATAGAAAGACTTTTTACAGAAATCAGTTTCCCCACTACAAACCACTACAAACGCAAAGTAGGTTGCGTAATCATGGTCTAGGGGAGTGTAGCGAGTTTACAAACGACTAAATTATTGGCCACTGCAAAGAACACCTTTTGCAAGAGTGAATGCCCTTGGTGGGTGGGGGAAGATGCTTGAGTACTGACCAAACAAGGTAAGAACTCCCACCCTCCCACCCACCCACTCATTTCAACTCCACCCCTAACCCCCCCCACCCTCCTCCTCCTCCTCCCCAGGTGGTGGCTCGCCGACATGACCTTAAGCTGATCGTGACCTCGGCCACGATGGATGCCAACAAGTTTGCCATGTTTTTCGGCAACGTGCCGACCTACATCATCCCGGGCCGAACCTTCCCCGTGGACGTGCTGTACTCCAAGAACCCTGTGGAGGACTATGTGGAGGCTGCCATCAAACAGTCGTTGCAGATCCATCTGCAAGGCGTCGATGGTGAGTGAGCCCTGCCTCGCTGTAAGATGAACACGTAGCGCCATGTGTTTTATGGTGAGCTGTGCTCCAAGAACCCTGTGGAGGACTATGTGGAGGCTGCCATCAAACAGTCCCTGCAGATCCATCTGCAAGGCGTCGATGGTGAGTGAGCTCCATGTATTTTATGGTGAGCTGTGCTCCAAGAACCCTGTGGAGGACTATGTGGAGGCTGCCATCAAACAGTCCCTGCAGATCCATCTGCAAGGCGTCGATGGTGAGTGAGCTCCATGTATTTTATGGTGAGCTGTGCTCCAAGAACCCTGTGGAGGACTATGTGGAGGCTGCCATCAAACAGTCCCTGCAGATCCATCTGCAAGGCGTCGATGGTGAGTGAGCTCCATGTATTTTATGGTGTGCTGTGCTCCAAGAACCCTGTGGAGGACTATGTGGAGGCTGCCATCAAGCAGTCCCTGCAGATCCATCTGCAAGGCATCGATGGTGAGTGAGCTCCATGTGTTTTATGGTGTGCTGTGCTCCAAGAACCCTGTGGAGGACTATGTGGAGGCTGCCATCAAGCAGTCCCTGCAGATCCATCTGCAAGGCGTCGATGGTGAGTGAGCCCTGCCTCGCTGTAAGATGAACACGTAGCGCCATGTGTTTTATGGTGAGCTGTGCTCCAAGAACCCTGTGGAGGACTATGTGGAGACACGCTGTGACTCTTAACAGGCAAAGCTATTCCAGTTCTTTTCCCCGTGTATTCATTAGGAATATTAGCCCCATCTTGTTATGATCAAAACCTCAATTTGTGCAAAAGTTCCATGATGTCTGTTTTTTTCTCACGCTTGTGCCATCGCACGTGGGTTTTTTTTTACCTGGCCATAGCATAGATGATTTTCTACAGTGATGGAAAATCATGGTACAGTTTAGTCTCTTGTGCACGTGTGTGTGTGTTGTGTGTGTACGTATGTGTGTGTGTGTGTGTGTGTTGTGTGTGTATGTGTGTGTGTGTGTGTGTGTGTTGTGTGTGAGAGAGAGAGAGAGAGAGAGAGAGAGAGAGAGAGAGAGAGAGAGAGAGAGAGAGAGATAGTTGCTTTGTATGTTTGTTATCTACTTGTTGATGAATAATTGATTGTAAAGCGCTTTGGGCTCATTTGAGGTGGGGCGCTATATAAATGTACTATTATTATTATTATTATTATTGTGGAAGACTATGACTCTCGAACGAGGGGGGGCCCTTGGCAACCGGCTCTGGTGCTGCAGCCTATAGGATGGGCTGGCCTTTGGGGACCTTCTCAACGCTAGCTGTGTCCTCATATCCCTTTGGCCGAGAGAGTGGGGATGTACCTTGGACAAGGCATCTCCTCTATAAACAAATTCTCGCCCAGCCCGCCAGAATAGTATCTGCCCCCTCTGCTATCTGGCAGTAATTGTCGGAAACGACTGACTAGCATACTTCTTCTTCTGCATTTCCCAGGCCATATGGCCATAATGGGTAAGGTACATATGTGTCCGGTTTTCAGTTTTCAGTGGTCTCCCCGTTGCGTACAGACGACACATTCTGATTTGGGAGGAGCTCAAGAAGAAACATTTTTTTGGGTAGATTTCTTTGAAGAAAGGCAGGAGAATGGACCAATAAGTCAGAAAGATAGTAGATGACAGAAAGCAAAGGGAAAAGGCAGAATCAAAGAGAGTGGCAGATTAGAGGAAGTTACAAGCACAGAACTTCCAGAAGGTGGGGGAACTATTTTTACGAAAGACCCCCCCCGGTATCCCCACGGGGAACTAACATACATATTATTTATAGTGCAGGGGTTCACGTGGGTGTGCCTGAAGCCTGAATTCAGGCAATTTGATGCTGCTTCAGGCAGCTGAGTGCCTGAAGAAAGGGCTCTTTAGCATGGTATTGTCACGGGAAAATTTGGAATCTTCCCGGGAAAAATCAGAATTCTGATTTCCCCCGGGGAAATTCCGAATTCCCAAGGCTGGGAAGATTCCGAATCTTCCCAGCCTTGGGGAAAATCGGAATTTTCCCGGGAAGATTCCGAATTTTCCCAAGCAAGTAGCTGCATGCCACAGAAAATGATTCAGTTACAATTCAAAAACATTTAGAGTCCAAATTATTTTGTAGTGATCACAATGCACTTAACACAAATACATTAGGAACTCGTGCACAAACATACCTAATGATCAATTATGGATTTGTACCTTATTATGTTGTGTGTGTGCACGCATGCGTGAGTGTGTGCATGTGTGCGTGTGTGAGCGCCTGTATGCACGTGCGTAAGTGTGCATGGTTGGGTGTAAGCTTATATTTATAACATGTGTTATGATTTATGTTTTATATTGTTTGGACCTTGTTATATTTGACTGTTACAGTAAATACAGCACTATGAATCATTTGAATACTATTGTTTATTATCGTTATTTTAATTATCAAATAATTATTACCTTTTGTTAATATTCCTGTCGTCATTCTCGATGATGCAATGCTTGTTCAGTTCATCCTACATTCAACATTTAAGTTTAAGTTTTTCTCTGTCACACACAATTCTTGTAACTTGAATGTAAGCTTGGGAAAATTCAGAATTCTGAATTTTACCAAGACCAATCCGGGAAAAATCAGAATTCCAAAATTTCCCAGGAAGATTCCGAATTTTCCCAAACTCGGGACAATTTGGAATTTTCCCGGATTCCAAAATTTCCCGTGACAGTATCATTCTTTTGTACATTGGGTTTTGGCAAGAAAGTTCAGGCAAAAGTTTTGGTCACTGCATGCACCCATGAATTAGTGTGAAAATTATTTTTTCGCAGGGGACATGCTGGTGTTCATGCCCGGCCAGGAGGACATCGAGGTCACCTGCGCTGTTCTGGCAGGTCAGCAAGGGTGTGAGAGAGAAGGGGGGGCAGGCTTAACTCATTCAGGACGGATTCCGAGTATGCTCGGAACAGGAGATCGAGAACGCCAGTCAGGGCCTAATTCCGAATATTCTCGGAACAGCGATTTTTCTGAGTCTAAGACGTGTCTAAATCCATGTTGTTGTTTTTCAATCCAAGCCATGTTTTTCGAGTTAGTTCTCCATCACTTTTCCAGCTTTCGTTTCACTTATATTTGACACTTCTCAGGGCTCCCAGGGACCCCCATTTGGGGGTCTATGAAGCACTAAAATTCTACAGGACCCTCTAAAAGAATGTGCAGGGGGTCCCAGGGATGCACTAGAAAAATTCTTTTTAGCATTCATAATGCTACTGGGACCCTCTATCCCGCCTCTAGGACCCTCCATGCTGTAAGTGAAGGAGTCCCTGGGACCCCTTGTTTTGCGGGACAATTGGGAGCCCTGCTTGCTTTGAAGAAATGCGTTATATTAATGAAAATGCACTGATATAAGCTCTGAAAATAGACAACCATGCGGAAGATGTTTACCGGCGCCCGTCTGCGACGCTGGCAATGACGTGTAGGCAACGTCATGATGCACGTCTGTGCCCACGACAGTAGAAGAGTTAAAGGGCCACCCTGACAGATGAGTTTTTTTTTTGTAAGAAACATGTCGAGATCACCAGGAAAACACCCTTTACAGAGATTGTAACACTCACTTTGCTCTGGTTTCCTAGAAATCAAATCGTCAAATCGGCGATTCCTCCTTGGCGGAGGTGCTGGAAGTCAAATTATTTCACCCAAAGAGAAGGCGTGTGCCGTCTCTTTTCTAATGTCCGCCTGCGTTTATACCAAATCGTTTGCACGAAATTTTCGCAATACAAGCCTTTAAATTTTGTATACAGTTTATCTAAAGGAGTTTCACTCACAACAAAGGATTTTTTGTGACTGCAGCGTGAATGACCCGGGTTCGAATCCCGGCCTCGCCCCTTTCTTTCTAGTTCGACAGGAAAATCGAACTGAACGTCGTGTCCTTCGGATGGGGACTTAAAGCTGGTCTGACCTGTGCGTGCGCTTTACGCACGTAAAGATCCCACGGCAGTTGAAAGTCGGTAAGAGCAGGGAGAAATCCCGCTGCCTAGTATGGCCAAATTGCAGCTAGGTTTCCCAAGTCTGCCCCCCCCTCCTCACCCTGTGCCCCCCACCCCCATTCCAAAAACAAAAGAGAAAAAAAAGGGTAGGCGCTGCACTTGCAGCGATGCGCTCTCCTGGGGGAGAGCAGCCCGAATTTCACAGAGGTAAGTCTCTGTGACTTGAATATACCAAATACCAATACCAATACCAATACCAATACCAATACTAATACCAAATACCATTACAAATACAAATACCAATACCAAATACCAATACCAAATACCAATACCAAATACCTACTACCAATACCAAATACCTACACCCAATACCAAATACCTACACCAAATACCATTACCAATGTCAAATACTAATACCAATACCAAATACCAAATACCAATACAAGTACCAAATACCAATACCAAATACCAATACCCAATACCAATACCAATACCAAATAAACATTGTGCCCCTTTACCAAGAATAAAGAAAAAAAGAATCTTCTGGCTCGCTCCTTGCCATAGTTTACCATGTACATTATAGCAGTTACTTTGCCATGCCTTGAGATTTAACCCTTTCGCCGCCAGCCATTTTTCAGCCAAAAAATACCATTAAACTTACCTGGGTAGAGAAAAAAATAAAATATCTGCAATATTGCGGTTTCCTCTGTGACATATATAACACAAGAGATACTATTATCATGTGTATTGATTGTTGATGATGAGAAGTATTCCAAATGTTGTTATTGGATTGACTGTTATAAGTTAATGTGTAGAGATACCATTATCATGTGTATTGATGTGTGTGTATTGATTGTTGATGACGAGAAGTATTCCAAATGTTGTTATTTGATTGACTGTTAAATGTTAATGTGTAGAAATACTATTATCATGTGTATTGATGTGTGTGTATTGACTGTTGATGACGAGAAGTATTCCAAATGTTATTTGATTGACTGTTATAAGTTAATAATGGTTACTCTGTAATTTGAATTTCTAAGTTCATGTAATGAATTTTAATAATTATTTGATTGGTATAATTTTGTTTCACACGTTTGATTAATGTTCTTTCAGTTATGTTGTATCTCTGTCATGTTGTTGCACCTAACCTGGATTTCTCTTTTGGAGATAATAAAGTATACTTGAACTTGAACACCAGGCCTATCCTCCTTACCTCACAAAATGAAGAAAATAGGGTCTTTGAAAGGATAACAGGCCCTGATTTGATGCCTTTTTAGTGACATGGGTGTTAAATCATTGTGGTGCTGAAATGCGACATTGGCGGTGAAAGGGTTAATGACATGGGTGTTAAATCATTGTGGTGCTGAAATGCGACGTTGGCGGTGAAAGGGTTAATGACATGGGTGTTAAATCATTGTGGTGCTGAAATGCGACGTTGGCGGTGAAAGGGTTAATGACATGGGTGTTAAACCATTGTGGTGCTGAAATGCGACGTTGGCGGTGAAAGGGTTAATGACATGGGTGTTAAATCATTGTGGTGCTGAAATGCGACGTTGGCGGTGAAAGGGTTAATGACATGGGTGGTAAACCATTGTGGTGCTGTGAAAAATGCGACATTGGCGTTGAAAGGGTTAATGACATGGGTGTTGAACCATTGTGATGCTGAAATGCGACATTGGCGGTGAAAGGGTTAATGACATGGGTGTTAAATCATTGTGGTGCTGAAATGCGACATTGGCGGTGAAAGGGTTAATGACATGGGTGTTGAACCATTGTGATGACATGGGTGTTGAAATGCGACATTGGCGGTGAAAGGGTTAATGACATGGGTGTTAAATCATTGTGGTGCAAAAATGCGACATTGGCGGTGAAAGGGTTAATGACAGTGACATGTGTTATCGTTGTCCAGAGCGGCTAGAGGAGCTGGATGAGGCTCCACCCCTGGCCATATTACCCATCTACTCCCAGCTGCCCAGCGACCTGCAGGCCAAGATCTTCCAGAGGGCCCCCGACGGTATCAGGAAGTGTGTGGTGGCCACAAACATCGCTGAAACTTCGCTCACAGGTCTGTGTGTGTGTGTGTGTGTCAGACCTATTTACTCTACTCTTTTCGAGTAGTATTCTACTCAATTTTGACCTCTACTACTCTTCAAAACTGAAAATAACACTCTTCACTTCTTGATTACTACAGACAAACCTCTATTTTAAGACTTCCAAAATGTCCGGAAAAATCGGACGTAAATTGGAGGGGTCATATGACGGAGGTTTTCACTGGCAGCCGTAGAAAGAAAAAGTTCAGCACAGTTCATACTCTCTTCTTTATGCACACATACAATAACATATTAAAACTGGATTTGGGTCTTTCCAACTCCATAGGATTGATTGTGCAATCGATGTATTACAGTTTCACTTCGCCGACTTCTGTTAATCACTTCCACTCTCGTCCAAAGTCAGTGGTTTTCTTTTTCAAAGTCAGTGGTTTTCGTGCTTTTCCTACGCTTTCCGCCATCTTTTCTACAACAAGGGAAGCGACTTCGCTTTCAGGCCCTTGACCGTGGTTGTTTCCCTTTGCTCGAAGTCTATGCAGACGACAACAACGGTCGTAAAAACCAACAAAATGGCGGTCGTAAGTCGCGTTTTAGAGGAAGTCGTTTAAGAGAGGTCGTTTACATAGTAAAATGCATCCGTGCCAACAAATCCGGTCTCAAATGAGAGGTGGTCGCTTAACAGAGGGTCGTAAAATAGGGGTTTGTCTGTACTCATTTTCAGTGAACATTGTTTGATGGTTTAATGAATAAAACTAATGCACCAAATCTACTCATTTCAGCTAACCAGACTACTCAAGACTTGTGTAGGGGGTAAACAGGTTTGCATGTGCAAGTGTGTTTGTGTGCTGTTTGAAAGCCTCCATCAAATGGCATCAGGTATGTTTTCTATACTTTTTACCATATTGTTCAGACTATAGGGCGATACTGTTTTTCCCCCAGACTGAGACCCCCCTGCTCCTTATAGCGTGATGGTTGTTGTTGGCTTACCCTGGCTAAAAGACTCCAGGGATCATCCCCACAGCGGAAGCGCTTGAACACTGTGGCACAAGCGCATCAGCTACAGACGAGAACATTATGTGTGTGACGTGACCGTTTTTGATTACCCCGCCACGTGGGCAGCCACACTGCCGTCTTCGGGGGAAGTGTCATAGTGAAAAAGTCAGAAAGTATTATTGCCAAAATCTGAATTTTGTGTCAAATTTGGGGGGTGCGCTTTATAATTGGAAAAGTACAGTAACATGGGAGCTACTCTTTCATTTTTATACTGATTTCAGTATTTTTAATTTTACCAGACACTGAACTTCAGGTTTTTTTTAATTCATCAAAAACAAAACTTGACCACAAGCGATTTGGGGCGTTTTGAACTTAGTCTAGTTGTTCTATCTTGGAAGTTTGCAAAGGCAATGTAATAATTTTGCAAGGCTTATCAGACTCAAACTCAGTCTATCATTTTAACTGTCTGTCTATCTCATTGTCTATCTGAACGTGGAGTCAGATGAGATGATAAACCGAGGTCCTGTGTGCCCATGCACTTAGCACACGTTACACCCAGTGGCAACGAAAAAGTTGTCATTTGCTCAAAATTTACCCCCCTCCCTTTCCTTCCTCATCAGTCACACAAAATTCGCATGCAAAAAAACAAAAAACATATTGGGTGGCGAGCCTCTGGCTGCGACACGCTCTCCAGGTGGGAGCAACCCGAATTTCACAGACGCCTCTGTGACTATAAAGTACATAATACCTAATACCTAATCTCTCTTAACTTGCCCCCCCTGAATCGTCCGACGAGGCTCTGCCCCTGTACCCTGCCGGGGCCATGGGTCCCTGGACCCCAGCCTTTCAGGGTTTTTTTCATTTTGGGGAGTTGCACCCATGCGGTAATCATGTTTTTATTGATTCCACCGCGCAGTGGACGGGATCCGGTTTGTGGTGGACGCTGGCTACTGCAAGCTGAAGGTGTTCAACCCCAAGATCGGCATGGACGCCTTGCAGATCTACCCCATCAGCCAGGTCAGGGCCCCACCTGAAAGGCCCCCCACGTCACGTGTCAACATCACGTTTTTCATGTGTTTTCCCTCTTACAGCTAGTAAGAAATCTGAAGAAATCTTCCTAGCATAAGAGGGAATGTGACACGTGACGTGGGGGGTCTTTAATGTCACCTCTGCCAAGGGTCTTCGTCGGTTTATATGTGCTGTATGATTATTATTATGATTATTATTATTATTATTATTATTATTATTATTATTATATCTTCTTCTTTGATCGCTCAGACAGTTTTCTGTCAATTATGAGCGCAGATGCAGACCTGTTCACCCATACGATTTTAGCGTAATTTGCCACGATTTTCAACCAAAATTACGATTCCACGATTTTTGCGATCCGTCTACGATTTTTTTAAAACCGAAAATACGATTCCCGTATCGCCTAGCCTAAGAGGCATGGCGGTGCTCCAATCCAGCTTTTTAAAAGAGTTATAACAACTGCGCATCGCTACTGCGCATCTTCCGTCCGCCAAACGCGCTAAGCCTAGCAAAGTTGACAAGAGAGTGAAGAGGACGAAAATGAAGCGAGGATCTACTGAAAGTGATAGGCCTACCGACAAGGAGGATTCGGCACAGGGCAGTTGTCCCAAGAAGAAGACTAATATACCAAACCAGAAATACCGCAGCGAGTACTCGGAGTTGTGGCCGTGTCTGGGTCCGTCAAAGAAAGGTGCAACGTTCTTCTATTGCAAAGTGTGCTACCGGGATTTAGACTGCAGCCATGGGGGCAAAAATGACTGTAAAAAACACGTCGGTAGCATGTACCACAAAAGTGCTGTGGGTCGAGCCGCGTCCCAGACAAAAACTGTGCCAATCACCGGATTTATGGAGAAGAAGAAGCCAGAGGAAACCGCACAGGAACACCTGAAAATGCAAATCGTTTCTGCAGAAGTGACGATGTGTGAAATGATTGCCGAATTGAATTTGCCGTTGTCGACTGCTAATTCACTGCCTCGTGCATTTCGCCACATGTTTTCTGACTCCAAAATTGCTCGAGGGATGCAATCAGCGCGCAACAAAACCACAGCAGTGATCAAAGAAATTGCCCTAACTACCCATGACGGTTTGATCACACGGATGAAGACCCAGCCGTTCACCATCTCAACAGATGGCAGTAATGACGCACATTCAAAGCAATTTCCCATCGTGGTGAGAACTTTTAACCCTCAGAACCAGCTTGTGACCTCTGAGCTCCTGAAACTGGCAGTTTGTACTGGATCAGCAACAGGTCAGTTGTTTACTTTTAATCAAGTGTAGGAGTGGTGTGTGTGTGTGTGTGGTTCTGGTTCTAGAAATATACGTCGAAGGAGCTTATAAAGGCTATCAATTTGATGGAAATTGGGAGTTATGTGTGTGTGTGTCCGTGCACATGTGTGTGCGTGTGTGATGGAAATATCCATTCAGCAGAAAGTTTCCCCAAATTTCAAATGAAAAAGGGAACCAAAAAAAAAGAAAATAAATTAAAAAATCCCAATACAACTGGTCCTTCAAATTGAGAACCTTAAAATTTAATCCCTTTGTATTTTTTGCAAATCCCATTTTGTTCATTTAAGTTTTAGAAACTCTCTCTTTCTCTCTCTCTCTCTGTCTCTCTCTCTCTCTCTCTCTCTCTGTCTCTCTATCTCTCTGTCTGTCTCTCTCTCCCTCTCTCTCTCCCCCTCTCTCTCTGTTTTAATAGGCTATGTTGCCCCAACACGCATTTTAGCCTTTAGTCTAAATTACCATGACAGGTACTATGTGTATTAAAACAGCTGTCTAAAGTGCTGATCACAGCTGTTTTAAAATGTTGGTTTTTAGAATAAAAACTAAAAACATTTGTATATTATTATATAAAATAGTGCACTGTAAAAATATTGAACTTTGATTTCCATATTTTATATTTTTAATGCAAGTTTCAACCTAGTGGTAGAATCTTCCTTCTTGATCTTGTATACTGTCTTATTGCATAAACCCTATATACTAGCCTTGGGTTGTATTCGTCTGCAGGCGAGAACATCTTCCAGCTACTGGACTCTGAACTGACATCCTCTGGCATCAGTTGGGACCGTTGTTTGGCTTTGGGGTGTGACAATGCAAATGTCATGGTTGGCCAACACAATGGGGTCATCGCCCACATCAGGAAAAAGCAGAAAAAGGTATGTGAAGTATGATACACAGTGGTACCCATCTAATAAGACTCACTCTATTAAGACTTTTCTTGAAATACGACCAAATTTTTATTTCCCAAACCTTCTTAACTGTACTATTTTTGATCATCTAATAAGACCACCCCTCAGATAAGACCTTTTTTTTCACCACACTTTTAAGTTCTTATTATAGGGGTACCACAGTAACATAATGTGTGATGTTAAATGTTACATGTATGACTTGAATGTTTTCAGTAATCAAAACTCTCTGCCCTCCCCACTCAATGTCTCTTTCTGTCTCTCTCTCTCTCTCTCTCTCTCTCTCTCTCTCTCTCTCTCTCTCTCTCTCTCTCTCTCTCTCTCTCTCTCTCTCTCTCTCTGTAATGTGTGTGTGGATCTTTTAATATAATATGAAAAATGTTATTCTTATGTTGTATCAGATGAATCACAAGTGTGGCCTCAGTGGATTTGTGTTTGAGGTTAATTAAATTTGTTATGGTGTTTTGCCTGTTTCAGGTTTTCCTGTCTGGTTGTACTTTGCATACAGTCCACAATGGAGCCAGAAGAGCAGCAACTGCCGCTCTACCTTCGTTTGAAGACGTGTTGACCGACATATATTATTATTTCAACAAAAGCTCCAACCGCATGGAGCGCTTCAAAGGTGACCAAGAGATCTGCGGCCTGGAACAGAAACAGATGCTCAAGCACGTTTGCACCAGGTGGCTGAGCATCACAAGGTGTGTACTTAGTCATTATTTTCTGTATTTGTCCATGTCCATGTACTGTTAATTTGTGTGTGTCAGTGCTGTTCAGAACTGATGAAGAGAAACTCCCAGGTGTGCTGGACAGCCCTGGGTTGCTCAATCACTTTTGCTCTAGGTGGTTGAGCATCACAAGGTGTGTACTTAGTCATTACTTCCTGTATATGTCCATGTCCATGTACTGTTAATTTGTGTGTCAGTGCTGTTCATCACTGGTGAAGAGAAACTCCTCGGAGAGCTGGACAGCCAATGGTTTTCAGATCAGAAGTCCCCTGCCAATTAACTAAATTAAATCATAGTTGTACTTTACATGAATGAATGCCATAAAATGACTGATTTATTTTTCAGGTAAATATTATATTTTGATCTTTTTAAACTTATCCATTATTTTTGTTTTGTGTGTTACAGATGCCTTGCTCGCTTGCTAGACAACTGGGATGCCCTCATTTCATTCTTCAAGAGTGAGAAGGCAGAGCTGAAGAAAGATAGCAGTTCCCATGCTTCATCCAAGGTAGCAACTGTTCTCCATTTTGTTCGCTCTCCGACCAACCGACTGTGTGCACATTTCCTGCTGTATGTGCACAGGCAGTTTGACTCCTTCTTGACGGCTTTCCAGGCAGAGGAACCCAAAATCCATCTCCTGGACCGAGCCCTTAGGAGACTGGTGAGGACCATTATGCAGCACTTCATCAAGCCATCAGCCTTCCAGGGTCGGCTGCTGCATGAAGTACAGTACACCCTGCCATACAACCACAAGTCAGATGCTGATTTGCTTATTGGGGATGCTGCAAGGGCCTTCCTCCAGAACCAGAAGCAAAACCATCTCCAAGATGAAAGGATCGCTGACTTCTTCGGCATGGCTAAGCAATACTTTCAAATCCTCACCAAACATCTGCTGGAAAAACTTCCACTGCAAGATTCTTTGTTGCAGAAGGCACAGGTGACTGACCCTGAATCTCGGGCCAGTTCTACTCAGACCCAGCTGACCTGGTTCCTGGACACATTTCCCTGTTTGCTTCAAGGTGTTTCGAAGGAGAGTGTCCTCCTCCAGTTCAATTCCTTTCAGAGCTGTGACCTCTCAGGTTGTGACTTGGAAGGGAAAAGAGTCGATGAAATGTGGGTTGCCATTGGTCAAATTGAGGATGAGTTGGGGGAGAAGTGTTTCAAGGACCTGACCAAAGTGATGTGTGGGATTCTCACTATCCCACATTCAAGTGCACATTGTGAACGCGTCTTTTCCTGCGTCAGGAAGAACAAGACCGAGCAGAGATCATGCATGTGTGATGAAACGCTGGAGAGCCTTCTGGTGCTGAAGTCGCGTCCTGGGTCGTTTGGGCAACACACATACACAAAAGAACAGCTGCAGCAATTCAAGTCGGCCTACTACAAATCACATAATCCGGACCAGTAAAAGCCTGTCATGTGTGGTGATGGTACTTGTGTGTAGTTTTTTTTTTTTTTTAGTAATGCGTGTGTAAGACAATGTGAGCAGACTGCTGGCCATTTTCATGAATTATTTCCTACTGGATTTTTGTTTGCTATAAAATAATAACATATACCAGCAAAAGTACTGTTGTGTGATTCTTCGTCTTGATGGATGGACCTGCAAAGACAATGTGAGCAGACTGCTGGCCATTTTCATGAATTATTTCCTACTGGAGTTTTGTTTGCTATAAAATAATAACATATACCAGCAAAAGTACTGTTGTGTGATTCTTCGTCTTGATGGATGGACCTGCAAAAAACGCTGATCTCTGCTGTCCGGTAAGTGCCCAATGTATTGTCAAGTGACTACTAATTTTACTGTGAGACTACTAATTTTGGCTTTGACTACTACTAAAAAACAATTTGGGGGTGAACAGGTCTGCGTCATGCTGCCGTTATGCGCCTAACTAAGAAATACTTAGGCCCAGCAAGTCCGACTTCGGCTGTAGGAAATGTTTTTGAAAGTGTTTCGTGAGGAGAATGGAACGAGTAAGGCAGAAAGATAGTAGATGACAGTAAACAAACAGAAAAGGCAGAGTCAAAGAGAGTGACAGATTAGAGGAAGTTACAAGCACAGAACTTCCAGAAGGTGGGGTGCTATTTATGCAAAAGATCCCCCGGTATCCCCACGGGGGGATTATCATTATTATTATGATTATTATTTTCCAGTGGTTGAAACTTGTAGGTGTGTGAAAGTAGTTCAGGCATGCTCCTGAAATCAGGATTGAAAAAGCTGATATAAAGAGTCTTCAGGATTGGCCATCTTGCCATCCGAAACCACAGTCTTATACAGTGGAACCTCCCTTATAAGACCTCCCATTATGACTCCCTCCCATATAAGAACTACTTTTCTGAGACATTGCCCTTCTTTGTAAGTATTAAAATTACCTCCCTATATAAGACCCCTCCCTTATAAGACCCCTCCCTTATAAGACCTCATTTTGGATGATTTTTGTTAATATTTGCAACTTATATACATCTGTATTGTTAAAAATTCGGGACTTTCCTGGAGTTGCACTGCCTCCGGGCATTGCCTCCAGGATCGTTCCCACCATCTTTATATCTACTAATGTCCCATATGTGTCTGTTTCAGACCGGAGGACGTTAAACAGATTTTCATTCATGATTTTTTTGAAGGTCTTATAAGGGAGGTTCCACTGTAAAATCAAAAAATGTCTGCCAACATTAGATGATAGATGGGGCATTTGCCACGAGTGTTCGTACATACTACACTACTAAATTGCCCGCAAGTTTTTGCCCAGTAGGTGCGGTGACCTCTTTAAATTCAACTCGCTAATTTCAACTCGGTGAAATTCAAGGTCGCCCGCTCGCGGCAAATGCCCTGTTCTGCGTGACTATCCCCACCCATCCTGTATACGCATACGCACAAATGCCCTGTTCTGCGTGACACTGTCCCCACCCATCCTGTATACGCATACCCACAAATGCCCTGTTCTGCGTGACACTGTCCCCACCCACCCTGTATACGCATACCCACAAATGCCCTGTTCTGCGTGACACTGTCCCCACCCACCCTGTATTCGCATACCCACAAATGCCCTGTTCTGCGTGACACTATCCCCACCCACCCTGTATACGCATACCCACAAATGCCCTGTTCTGCGTGACACTGTCCCCACCCACCCTGTATACGTATACACACAAATGCCCTGTTCTGCGTGACACTATCCCCACCCATCCTGTATACGCATACGCACAAATGCCCTGTTCTGCGTGACACTGTCCCCACCCACCCTGTATACGTATACACACAAATGCCCTGTTCTGCGTGACACTATCCCCACCCATCCTGTATACGCATACGCACAAATGCCCTGTTCTGCGTGACACTGTCCCCACCCACCCTGTATACGTATACACACAAATGCCCTGTTCTGCGTGACACTGTCCCCACCCACCCTGTATACGTATACACACAAATGCCCTGTTCTGCGTGACACTATCCCCACCCACCCTGTATACGCATACCCACAAATGCCCTGTTCTGCGTGACACTGTCCCCACCCACCCTGTATACGCATACCCACAAATGCCCTGTTCTGCGTGACACTATCCCCACCCACCCTGTATACGCATACCCACAAATGCCCTGTTCTGCGTGACACTATCCCCACCCACCCTGTATACGCATACCCACAAATGCCCTGTTCTGCGTGACACTATCCCCACCCACCCTGTATACGCATACCCACAAATGCCCTGTTCTGCGTGACACTATCCCCACCCACCCTGTATACGCATACCCACAAATGCCCTGTTCTGCGTGACACTATCCCCACCCATCCTGTATACGCATACGCACAAATGCCCTGTTCTGCGTGACACTATCCCCACCCATCCTGTATACGCATACCCACAAATGCCCTGTTCTGCGTGACACTGTCCCCACCCACCCTGTATGCGCATACCCACAAATGCCCTGTTCTGCGTGACACTATCCCCACCCACCCTGTATACGCATACCCACAAATGCCCTGTTCTGCGTGACACTATCCCCACCCACCCTGTATACGCATACCCACAAATGCCCTGTTCTGCGTGACACTATCCCCACCCACCCTGTATACGCATACCCACAAATGCCCTGTTCTGCGTGACACTATCCCCACCCACCCTGTATACGCATACCCACAAATGCCCTGTTCTGCGTGACACTATCCCCACCCATCCTGTATACGCATACCCACAAATGCCCTGTTCTGCGTGACACTATCCCCACCCACCCTGTATACGCATACCCACAAATGCCCTGTTCTGCGTGACACTGTCCCCACCCACCCTGTATACGCATACCCACAAATGCCCTGTTCTGCGTGACACTATCCCCACCCATCCTGTATACGCATACCCACAAATGCCCTGTTCTGCGTGACACTATCCCCACCCACCCTGTATACGCATACCCACAAATGCCCTGTTCTGCGTGACACTATCCCCACCCACCCTGTATACGCATACCCACAAATGCCCTGTTCTGCGTGACACTATCCCCACCCACCCTGTATACGCATACCCACAAATGCCCTGTTCTGCGTGACACTATCCCCACCCACCCTGTATACGCATACCCACAAATGCCCTGTTCTGCGTGACACTATCCCCACCCACCCTGTATACGCATACCCACAAATGCCCTGTTCTGCGTGACACTGTCCCCACCCACCCTGTATGCGCATACACACACACATTGGAAGTTATTTTTATTGCGGTCACCACTTGAGGATTGGGGAGATTCAGAGAACATCATTGAAACGTGTCATTTCAGGATGGAGTGAATGTTTTACTTTCACCCATACATGCCTTGAGCAGTTTCTACCTGTACTCAAGGGTGTTACACAGACCTGTTTACCATACGATTTCACCATACTTTGTACACATATTTGACACAAATATGATAAATATGGTACATGGGACAAAAATATGGTGAAATGGTGAAAACAATACAGACAAACCCCTATTTCACGACCCTCTGTTAAGCGACCACCTCTCATTTGAGACCGGATTTGTTGGCACGGATGCATTTTAGTATGTAAACGACCTCTCTTAAACGACTTCCTCTAAAACGCGACTTACGACCGCCATTTTGTTGATTTTTACGACCGTTGTTGTCGTCTGCATAGACTTTGAGCAAAGGGAAACAACCACGGTCAAGGGCCTGAAAGCGGAGTCGCCTCCCTTGTTGTAGAAAAGATGGCGGAAAGCGTAGGAAAAGCACGAAAACCACTGACTTTGAAAAAGAAAACCACTGACTTTGGACGAGAGTGGAGGTGATTAACAGAAGTCGGCGAAGTGAAACTGTAATACATCGATTGCACAATCCTATGGAGTTGGAAAGACCCAAATCCAGTTTTAATATGTCATTGTATGTGTGCATGAAGAAGAGAGTATGAACTGTGCTGAACTTTTTCTTTCTACGGCTGCCAGTAAAAACCTCCGTCATACGACCCCTCCAATTTACGACCGATTTTTCCAGACATTTTGGAAGTCTTAAAATAGAGGTTTGTCTGTATATCATTTAGAAACTATATCATTTAGATCTGTATATTGCCTGATTCAGGAAACGGGTGCGCTCTGTGTGTGTGTGTGTCTTGTTCTTGTAAATTAAAATGGATGATTCTTTTGACAGCATTTCACCAAGGTATAGAAATGCATGCATGTTTACTCTCCGTTGTGGAAACTTTCCTGTTGGAGTACTCCTGTTTTGTGAAAAATACACTTATTCTGGATTTCGAATACCCGAAGCCCAATTTCAAGGTAAACAGGTCTGGGTGTACCTTTACTTTGACATTTGTATGTGTATCGATCTCTATGGTTAAAAATGTAGCCCATTTTACTGGAGGGGGGGTGGGGGTGGGGAGGGGGCGGTTGTACAAATACTTCCTCGACCTTTTTGGAATTTCTGTGCTTGTAACTTCCTCTAATCTGTCACTCTCTTTGACTCTTGCTTTTTTTTTTCCATTTGCTTTCTGTCGTCTACTACTAATCTTTCTGCCTTTCTCGTCCATTCTCCTGCATTTACCCAAAAAAATTCTTGCACAAAGTTTCTCTATCCGAAGACGGACATGCTGGGCCTAATTGTTTCTTAGTTCGGTGCATAACGGCATTTGTGTGTATGTCAGTCTCAATCGTTCAAAATGTAACCCTTTTGCCGCCAGCCATTTTTTGAAAATACCATTAAACTTAACTGGGTAGAGAAAATAAAATATATGCAATATTGCGAATTCCTCTGTGACATATATAACATTAGGCCTATCCTTAGCTCCCAAAATTAAGAAAATAGGGTTTTTGGATAACATGTCCTGATTTGATGCCTTTTAGTGATATGGCTGTTAAACCACTGTGTTGCTTAAATGCGACATTGGCGGTGAAAGGGTTAATCCTTTTGCTCCCTGTGGGGATACTGGGGGGGGGGGGGGTGTCTTGTACAAATAGTTCCCCCACCTTGTGGAAGTTCTGCTCTTGTAACTTCCTCTAATCTATCACTCTCTTTCACTCTTGCTATTTTTTCTTCTTTCTATCGTTCTATTTTTCGGACTTTTTGGCTCATTCGCCTGCTTTTAAAAAATAAAAACAAGAACTTCCAAATAATTTTCTGCTTTGTGCTTCTCCGATATCGGAATGTGTCGGCTGAATGCAGTGTGGAGACCAGTGAAAACTGAAAAACGGACACACACGTATCTCACCCATTGTGGCCATGTGGCCTGGGAACGCAGAATAATAATAATAAGAACCATTTTGCTTTTATTCCGGCCGGTCGGAAGGCACCTTCCGGTCTTCGTCTTTCGTGTCTTAAATCCTGCCAAAACTGGCTGTAGCTTTTAACAAGCATATCTGTATTGTTAAATTTCCTAGTGTTGCACTGCCTCCGGGCATTGCCTCCAGGATCGTTCCCACCGTCTTTATGATTATCTACTAATGTCCCATATGTGTCTGTTCCAGACCGGAGGACGTTAAGCTGAATTCCATCCAACGATTACTCAAGATATCTGTACATACATCTGTATATTGTTAACAATTCTGGACTTCCCTGGTGTTGCACTGCCTCCGGGCATTGCCTCCAGGATCGTTCCCACCGTCTTTATAATTATCTACTAATGTCGCATATGTGTCTGTTCCAGACCGGAGGACGTTAACCCTTTCACCGCCAATGTCGCTTTTATGCACCACAATGGTTTAACACCCATGTCACTAAAAGGCATCAAATCAGGGCCTGTTATTTGTAGACCCTATTTTCTTAATTTTAGGAGGTAAGGATTGGCCTAAATGTTATACATGTCACAGAGGAATTCACAATTTTGAAGATTTTTTTTTCTCTACGCAGGTAAGCTTAATGGTATTTTTTGGGCTGAAAAATGGCTGGCAGCGAAAGGGTTAAACAGAATTTCATCATCAAATTTCATCGTGGCATTTGATGGCTGTTAAATGTACTTCAAACAAAGGAATGCGTAGCAATGGCTTAGTAACCCTCTTCTGTTCATGTTAAGCATGATATGGGTGCACATTTCAACCCACAATTTGGTTTCAGGCAAACGCAAACCAGAGGTCAGGCCGAGCAGGGAGAACGGGGCCAGGGTAAATATCGTTTCTGAGAGAGAGAGAGAGAGAGAGAGAGAGAGAGAGAGTGAGAGAGAGAGAGGGGGATTGGGGGAGGGAGAGAGAGAGAGAGAGATTGGGGGAGGGAGGGAGAGAGAGGGAGAGAGAGGGAGTAAGGGATGGAGAGAGAAAGAGAGGGATGGAGAGAGAGGGTGGGAGGGGGGAAGGGAGAGATAGAAAGAAAGAGAGAGAGGGATGGAGAGAGAGGGTGGGAGGGGGGAAGGGAGAGAGAAAGAAAGAGAGAGAGGGTGGGAGGGGGGAAGGGAGAGAGAGAGAAAGAAAGAGAGAGAGGGAAAGAATGAGAGAGAAAGAGAGGGGTGGAGAGAGAGGGGGGGAGGGGGGAAGGGAGAGAGAAAGAGAGAGGAGGGAAAGAGGGAAAGAATGAGAGGGAAAGAATGAGAGGGAAAGAGAGGGAGCATGTGTATGAATGTGTTTCAGATTGCTATTTCCTCCCGGGGGGAGGGGGAGTGTCTTTCGTACAAATAGTTCTCCCACCTTTTGGAACTTCTGTGCTTGTAACTTCCTCTAATAAATCTCTCCCTTTGACTCTGCCTTTTCCCTTTGCTTGCTGTCATCTACTATCTTTCTGCCTTACCGGTCCATTCTCCTGCCTTTGTTCTTCAAACTCTCACAAAGATTTTCTCCAGCTGAAGACGGACATGCTGGGCCTGTTTCTAAGATGCATAAAGGCTGCATGACGCATCTGCGCTCACAATGACAGGAAACTGTCTATCATCGTCATACTGTGGTGATGATGATCATGATGATATGATGATGGTGGTGATGACGATTATGATGATGATGATGATTGTGACCACAGTGCTGGAGATCCAGTCATCATATAATAAATCATTATTAATTAAACAGGCAGGAATGTGGCAGAGCGGTTAAGTCGTTCGCCTGCCTATTTCAATGCGTGAGTGACCCGGGTTTGAATCCCGGCCTCGTCCTTTCTTTCTAGTTTGTCATGAAAATCGAACTGAACCTTGAGTCCATCGAACGGGGATTTTAAAGCTAGTCTGACCTGTGACTAGAGCTTCACACTCATAAAATCCCACGGCAGTTAAGAGTCGGTAAGAGCTGGGAGAAATCCTGCTGCATGGTATGACCAAATTGATAGCTAGGTTTCCCAAGTCCGCCCCACCCCGTTACCCCCATCCCCCCCTTCTCCCCCCCCCCTTCTCCCCCCCCCCCCCCCTCTCCGCCCCCCCCCCCAAGAAAAAGTAGCGCTGCGCTTGCCGCGATGCGCTCTACAGGTGGGAGCAACCCAAATTTCACAGATAAGTGAATAGAATATACAGGTGGGAGCAACCTGAATTTCACAGATAAGCAAATAGAATATACTAAATGTCAAAATATCATTACTATGATGACAGACAAGAGACATCAACAGCTGCTAACTGTTTGTTGATGATGATGATAATGACAATGATGATGATAGTGATGATGATGACAATGATGATGATAGTGATGATGATGGTGATGATAGTGATGATGATGATGATGACAATGATGATGATGACAATGATGATGATAGTGATGATGGTGACGATGATGATGGTGATGGTGATTATCATGATGACGATGATTAAAGCTCCGCTCTCTTTCTCTTCTCTGTCTCTTGCCATTAGGTCCGTTTCTGCTGTATTCCATTTGTGTCATCTGTGTGTGTTTGCTTTGTATTGCGTTTTTGTTGGAATGCGTTATGAATGTTAACGTGTGTGTGTGTGCTTTGATTTGTTTGTTGTTGTTGTTGTTGTTGTTGTTGTTGTTGTTGTTGTTGTTGTTGTTGTTGTTGTTGTTGTTGTTGTTGATGATGATGATGATGATGATGATGATGATGGTGATGATGATGATGATGATGATGATGATGATGATGATGATGGTGATGATGATGATGATGACAATGACGATGATGATGATGATAATAACGATGATGATGATGTTGATGATGATGACAATGCTGACAGCCAAGCGTACCGGCTGTACACGCACCGCCAGTACAAGCAGGAGCTGCTGACAGCCACAGTGCCTGAGATTCAGCGCACCAACCTAGCCAACGTGGTTCTGCTGCTCAAGTCCCTGGGCGTGGTGGACCTCCTGTCCTTCCACTTCATGGACCCTCCGCCCCAGGTCAGTAACAACGATGGGGTTAACTCAGTCGATCCAACCTACCCCGCCCCAGGTCAGTAACAATGATGGGGTTAACTCAGTCCATCCAACCCCCGCCCCAGGTCAGTAACAACCATCAGGTTAACTCAGTCGATCCAACCCCCCACCCCCCACCCCCGCCCCAGGTCAGTACCAACGATGGGGTTAACTCAGTCGATCCAACCTACCCCGCCCCAGGTCAGTAACAACGATGGGGTTAACTCAGTCGATCCAACCTACCCCGCCCCAGGTCAGTAACAACGATGGGGTTAACTCAGTCGATCCAACCTACCCCGCCCCAGGTCAGTAACAACGATGGGGTTAACTCAGTCGATCCAACCTACCCCGCCCCAGGTCAGTAACAACGATGGGGTTAACTCAGTCGATCCAACCTACCCCGCCCCAGGTCAGTAACAACGATGGGGTTAGCTCAGTCGATCCACCCTGGCCAACGTGGTTCTGCTGCTCAAGTCCTCAGTCTCTCTCTCTCCAGGACAACATAATGAACTCGATGTTGTTCATTGTTCTCTCTCTCTCTCTCTGTCTCTCCAGGACAACATAATGAACTCGATGTTGTTCATTGTTCTCTCTCTCTCTCTGTCTCCAGGACAACATAATGAACTCAACGTTGTTCATTGTTCTCTCTCTCTCTCTGTCTCCAGGACAACATAATGAACTTAACGTTGTTCATTGTTCTCTCTCTTTCTCTGTCTCCAGGACAACATAATGAACTCGATGTTGTTCATTGCTCTCTCTCTCTCTGTGTCTCTCCAGGACAACATAATGAACTCGATGTACCAGCTGTGGGTGCTAGGGGCCCTGGACAACATAATGAACTCAACGTTGTTCACTGTTCTCTCTCTCTGTCTCCTGGACAACATAATGAACTCGATGTTGTTCTTTGTTCTCTCTCTCTCTGTCTCCAGGACAACATAATGAACTCAATGTACCAGCTGTGGGTGCTGGGGGCCCTGGACAACATAATGAACTCGATGTTGTTCATTGTTCTCTCTCTCTCTCTGTCTCCAGGACAACATAATGAACTCGATGTACCAGCTGTGGGTGCTGGGGGCCCTGGACAACATAATGAACTCGATGTTGCTCATTGTTCTCTCTCTCTCTCTGTGTCTCTCCAGGACAACATAATGAACTCGATGTTGTTCACTGTTCTCTCTCTCTGTCTCCAGGACAACATAATGAACTCAATGTACCAGCTGTGGGTGCTGGGGGCCCTGGACAACATAATGAACTCGATGTTGCTCATTGTTCTCTCTCTCTCTCTGTGTCTCTCCAGGACAACATAATGAACTCGATGTACCAGCTGGGGGCCCTGGACAACATAATGAACTCGATGTTGTTCACTGTTCTCTCTCTCTGTCTCCAGGACAACATAATGAACTCGATGTACCAGCTGGGGGCCCTGGACAACATAATGAACTCGATGTTGTTCACTGTTCTCTCTCTCTGTCTCCAGGACAACATAATGAACTCGATGTACCAGCTGGGGGCCCTGGACAACATAATGAACTCGATGTTGTTCACTGTTCTCTCTCTCTGTCTCCAGGACAACATAATGAACTCGATGTACCAGCTGTGGGTGCTAGGGGCCCTGGACAACACGGGGTCATTGACCCCCCTGGGCCGCAACATGGTGGAGTTCCCCCTGGACCCCGCTCTGTCCAAGATGCTCATCGTCTCCGTCCAGATGGGCTGCAGCGCCGACGTCCTGGTAAGCTCCGCTTTTTAACATTTTATTTATTTACCATATTTTTTAAAACTATATAGGGCGATATTTTTTTCCCCCCAGACTGAGACTTCTTCAAACTTGGGGTTTATTGCGCATGAGGCGAACGCGATACCTCTGTGCCACTCTGGACCTAATGAATATGAAGGAGTGTGCTCACTACACGTGGAAGCCCTTCAGTTTATTTTGTTACTTTCTTTTTTTTGATTTGCGGATGGGTTTCCTGTTCTTGTTTTTGTAAATGTGCACAGAGCCAAACACAGTCCAAAGTGTTCATGTCTTCCTCTGTTGCTGTACAGCACGTGTAAGGTCTTTCCCCAACCCTTATTTTATAACCAGGGGGAGGGAGAATATTTGCTTGTGTGAAAAGGACAAACTTGGGACAAAACACTTGGTCGTATCTAAAAAAAAAAGTTCCTAAGGAGAAGCTAAAAGCAGTCAGAATGTGTGGAATTAGTATTGGTATTGGTATTACTTTTATAGTCACATAGATTTGTGAAATTCGGGTTGCTCCCACCTGGAGAGTGTCGCAGCCAGTGCTTCACCTTTTTTTGGGGGGCATGCAGTTTTTATGTGACTGATGGAGAAAGGGGGAGGGGGATATTTTTGACCAAGTGATGACTTTCTCTTTGCCTCTGGGTTCTTTATTAAAGTGTGTGAAGTGCATGTGGAATATCTGCATACCTTATTTCTGGATAAAAGACTTGATTTTTTTCCTTTCTGTTTAGCCCTTTCACCGCCAGCCATATTTCAGCCCAAAATGTCCATTAAATTTACCTGGGTAGAGAACAAAATCCATCTGCAGTATCGGGGATTCTTCTGTGACATGTATAAAATAAGGTCTATCCTTACTTCCCAAAACTAAGACAATAGGGTCTTTGGGTAATCGACCCCGATTTGATGCCTTTTAGTGATATAGGTGTTAAATCACTGTGGTGCTAAAATGCGACTTTGGCGGTGAAAGGGTTAACAATGACTCTCACATACTGCATGCAACCTCAACATATGCAACCTCAGACAAATCACATATGTATTTTTCTTCTTAAGAATGTTTTTTTTATTTACATAAGTAGATTATACACGCAATTGTTATTGTCTCACATCATTGGTTGGATAAAAAAAAAAGAGGTATTTATATGTAGCCCGTGGACACAAATCAAATCAAATCGGCATGCGCATCACAAAGTTATTTCATCTTTAACCCCTTGACTGCCAGAGAAAATTAAAGAAAAAATCATTGGGCAAATCATGCCATAAGAAAGGCAACTGATAGAGCCAATCTGGCAAAATGGTCTGGGGATATAACTCTCTTGACTGCGTTAGAGCAAAAGCCATCATGGTCAGGGTTATTCCTCTTCATCTGATGACATCATCAGCGGTGTCATCGGGTCAGTGCGTGATACGTTCGTGGCAGGCAGTCAAGGGAGTTAAGATATTGAAATAATTTTGAATATATAAAAAAAAGAATAACCAGATCCATAGTCCACCCCATTTCCCCCCACCCACCCCCTCCCCACCCCCACCTCCACCCCTCATATGGGATATTGAGGACTCTGTGAATGCAAATGATTTGTCCGCCTTCATGAAAGGTCTGTTGTCTGTATGCTTTCTGTCTGTCATTCTCTCTGTGAGTGGCTTTTTCTCTCCCTTATTTTTTCTTGTCTTTAGCAAAAGACTGTGAACTGGTCATTTGTATTGTTGTGATCGGAACACAATAAGATTTTGTTGTTGTTGTTCACCTGAAGTATTCCTTGGTGTATTTGACCTCGACCCGTTATTTGTACTAACGTTCATGCTGAGTTAGACACGTGCACGCACGCATTTACGCATGCACGCACTCATGCACGCACGCACTTACACGTACACGCACACACACACACACAGACACACGCACACACACGCACACACACGCACACACACACACACACACACACACACACACACACACACACACACACACACACACACACACACACACACACAGGAGCAACCTGAATTTCACAGAGACGCCGCTGTGACTGTAAAGCACCAAATGCCAAATACCACACATACGCACACGCATGCACGCACGCACACGCACGCACAAATAGAAGCACATTTTGCAATAGCAGAAACAAAGTATATCTTAAATTCTTTCATGAAAAGACAGAATCTGCTACTAAGTTATCATCCATTATGGTTACATTTCTTTTCTTGGTTGTTCTAGCGAAGTCATTAGTCATTTATAGACTGGACATTCAGTGCAAAAGTTTAATACATTCTGTATAACATACATTTAAAAGCAATGAACGATTGTCAGGAACGTTAAAAATCTCAGGATTCATTGTTATGAAATCGTTTAAAACGACAGTAATAAAAAGCAGCAGAATTGTAAGTTTGATAAAAAAAAAATTAAAATTAGTTGTTGGATACAATTTAAACAAGTGCAACGCCGAGCGGCTGCAAAGTCCCCTCGCAGCATCGCCGAGCTACTCAGAAATCAGAATGGCGTAAATTTGACCTTAATGTAAAACTAAGTACATCAGTGGATAGCTTGCATCTTGTGCAACAAGTATACCAAATTTGACGATAATAGACTGAATAGTTTTTGGTATATAGCCTTGGGGTTCGGACCCGTGATTTGAGCGCGCGCGATCATGCGCACACGCAGCGCACAGAAAAATTCCTGACAACTGTGTTATAGACCTTTCATCAAGAAATGTGAAAAAAACTGCATTAAAATACATGCAAAACTTTGTGAGATATTAGCGATTGTGCGTTTCGGGGTTTGAACCCTGTAACTGGCGCGACCTTGACCTTAATGTAAAACTAAATACATCAGTGGATAGCTTGCATCTTGGCAAACTAGTATACCAAATTTGATGATGATAGACTGAATAGTTTTTGAGAAAAACGGACGAATAGCCGGACGGACGGAGGCACGCCGGACGGACGGACAACGGACGGACGGACCAGACAAAAACAATAGCTCCCTGAACCTTCGGCTCGGGGACTAAAAACAAAAAACAACAATAAAAGACAACAGATTTTTTTCAAAAAAACCCAAGTTGAATACACAACAACAAAACGTAAGATTGTCTACACAGACCTAATAGGAATTGTTTGTAAATAATTAAGGGGGGTAATTTCATGGTATGTGGGAATTATCTTGCCTTATTCAATCGGTCAAACAGGGGAAGTTACTCTGCCATCAGGTAAATCCCCAGCCCTCGCTTCTTGTGTTTGAGAGGACACACAGCATGTAGAACGCAGTGCGTCATTCTGAAATTAATGTCATTTATATTTTTACGTCACAGTTTGCAAGTTCTATCACTTTGTAGCAACTGGTCACCCCTTATTTTTCTACAAAATGTTTGCAAGTCGCTGACTCGCATCCTGCGGTTTCAAGCTTCAACGCCATTGTTGCATTGTCGCTTTGGTATTTGACCGAGTACTGGAGGTAAACAAGTCTAATTTTCACCATGTGCTCTCCCTTATTTTTTTCCTGAAGATCGTCTATTTAGACCTGTGCTAATTCAGCCGCGCTGTCTGCGACGAACCCTAAGTTGTCTGCACCCGTTGAGCAGTCCACCTCACCCGGTTGTCGTTTCTGCAAAGCGGAGCCTCGAACCCCGACTCGCACTTTGTCTCTGGGTGCCCCGTCTTCTTGGCTGACTTCAGGCTTGCCGCGCGCTGCTGCTGCTGCTGGTTCAAGTTGAGCGCCTTTCTCAGTGGAGCAGACTCCTCCAGGCTCTTGCGTGGGATGGAGCTTGTTGTCTGCCTGTTCGGGCCTGGGGTCTGTACGTTCTGGGGATAAACCCGAGCCCTGCTTCGAGTCGGGGTTGACATTTTCGGTTTGTGCCGCTCCCGCGCGTTCTGAGACTCGACCCAAGCCCCGCTTTGACTCGGGGTTCTCGGTTTTCTTCTCCGTATCAGCGTTGCTGCAAGTCTTTGACTTTTCCTTCGCTGCACCATTGTTGGAGCGAGTCTTCGCATTTTCATCCTCTTCTTCATTGTTGGAGCAAGTCTTTGGATTTTCCTTCGCTGCTTCATTGTTGGAGCAAGTCTTCGCATTTTCCTCCTCTTCTTCATTGTTGGAGCAAGTCTTCGCATTTTCATCCTCTTCTTCATTGTTGGAGCAAGTCTTTGGATTTTCCTTCGCTGCTTCATTGTTGGAGCAAGTCTTCGCATTTTCCTCCTCTTCTTCATTGTTGGAGCGCATCTTTACAGGTTCCTTGTCTCCGCCATTGTAGGTGCACGTATCTTGAGGATTGGCCTCACTACGTTTAGCTTCTTCACGTTCGTTCACTCGCTCACTGGCAAAATCGGTGTGTGGAAAGCTTACATTTCCCTTGGCTAAGGGACGTCCCTGGTTCTCTCGGACACTGGCAACGTCAGCGTGTGTAGTAGAACTGTTCGCCCGGGCGAGGGGGCACCAGCCGTCTTCGTCGGCAAGCTTCTCAACATCCGTAGCTACCTGTTCCCCCCGTCTCCCCGCCTTGCGGATCATGTGGTCCTTGAAGGTGATGAAGGCCAGGATGATGGCGCAGGGCGTGAGGAAGACCACGGCGGCCATGACGCCCACGATGACGCTGCGCGACTCGTCCTCGAAGTCCCTGCACTGCTGGTGTAGAACGGCGTCCCCCCCGTACGCCACCACGTCCAGGCACACCTGGAGAATGACAGATAAATAATAATTACAAAAATAAATAAATAATTCTACCAGTTTTTGCGAAGAAAAGTCCAAACACAACAACCAGAAGTCGCAAAAACGGAAGTTCGGTTATTTGAGAAGGGAGCCAACTCTCATTTATGACAGCAGTAATGGCGGGCGGTAAGCGTTTACAGGACGTGTACGGGCTTCAAACTTAGACTTTCTTTTGCGAGGTGTGTATCGCCTTATAAACGAGGGTGCCTTTTACTTTAATTTTTTTCAGATTTTTCTTGAAAATTGCCCTATTCGCCTTATACACAGCAGCGCCTAATGATCCGAAAAATATTGTACCTTGAAGTGCTGCTCAAGCTCGAGGGGACGCAGCACAAAGCTGCGCAGGTCCATGGCCATGAGGGGGGAGTCGATGGGCCCGCTGTCCTCAGGCATGTAGTGCAGGCGGAACCCATGGGCCGGCACCCCCCCGCTGGCCTGGTAGGTCCAGGAGGCCATCAGGATGTTGCCTGAGGACACCACGTCCAGGCTCACCACGATCTGAAGACAAACAAGCCAGCCAAAGTGTTGGCGTTACGACAAACAGCCAGCCACAGTGTTGGCGTTACGACAAACAGCCAATCAAAGTGTTGGCGTTACGACAAACAGCCAGCCACAGTGTTGGCGTTACGACAAACAGCCAATCAAAGTGTTGGCATTACAACAAACAGCCAGCCAAAGTGTTGGCGTTACGACAAACAGCCAATCAAAGTGTTGGCGTTACGACAAACAGCCAGCCAAAGTGTTGGCGTTATAACAAACAGCCAATCAAAATGTTGGCGTTACGACAAACAGCCAGCCAAAGTGTTGGCGTTACGACAAACAGCCAATCAAAGTGTTGGCGTTCACCCCTTCGGTACATCACTGGCCTGGTAGGTCCAGGAGGCCATCAGTATGTTGCCTGAGGACAGGCTCACCACGATCTGGTTTAAACGAAAAAATGAAACAGACTGCAACGTCACTGGAACATACAACAAACAAGCAACTACACGACAAGTGCAAAGTGATGTTATTTTATTCACAAGAGACAAAACAAAACTACTGGATATTTCGGCGAATGCGCCTTTATCAACACAGACAAACAATTGTTTAAACAAATTTTTATTGAGAATCACATAGTAAAGCAGCAACATAAACAAATGAGAACGAGCACAACAAGCTTAAAGCTTATACAATGCGCTCAAGCACTGGTAGATTATACGATATTGGCTGCCACAAGTAATAAGAGACTAGAACAGAACATGATCAGGGCTCCCAGGGACCCCCATTTGGGGGTCTATGAAGTACTAAAATTCTAAAGGACCCTCTAAAAGAATGTACAGGGGGTCCCAGGGATGCACTAGAAAAATTCTTTTTAGCATTCGCAATGCCACTGGGACCCTCTATCCCGCCTCTAGGACCCTCTATGCTGTAAGTGAAGGAGTCCCTGGGACCCCTTGTTTTGCGAGACGATTGGGAGCCCTGATGATAATGAAAATGATAACATACAAAATGTGCATGAGCAAGCAAGCAACAACAAGAACAACAACATAGTAATTGAAGACAAACAGCCAGCCAAAGTGTTGGCATTCACCCCTTCAATACATCACTGCCCGACACAGACATCAGTTCATTGCCCCCCCCCCCCCCCCCCCCCGGAACCCTCAGTAGGGGCGCTGTCTCTGCACTCCGCCGGGGCTTGCAGGACTTTTAAAATTTCCCAGGAGCACCCATGCAGATGGTAGGCAGCAGAAAAGAAGCAGGGCTCCCAATCGTCCCGCAAAACAAGGGGTCCCCAGGGACTCCTTCACTTACAGTATAGAGGGTCCTAGAGGCAGGATAGAGGGTCCCAGTGGCATTGCGAATGCTAAAAAGAATTTTTCTAGTGCATCCCTGGGCACATTCTTTTAGAGGGTCCTTTAGAAATGTTAGTGCTTCATAGACCCCCAAATGGGGGTCCCTGGGAGCCATGAGAGGAAAATAGCGTAAGGCCTGACCTGGCTGGAGCCCTGCAGGTGATGTAGCCCGTGCTCCAGGGTCTGGCAGTGTACCTGGGTGTCCCTGCACTGCCGGAGGTCGCTCACCAGCCGCACCTCCCCTTCCCCCTCCTCCCCTTCCCCCTCCTCCCCTTCCCCCTCCTCCCCTTCCTCCCCCTCCCCCTCCCCCTCCCCGAGGGGCTGGGCCGTGCTGAGAGGGTGGGAGGGGGAGGAGGGTGGGCGGAGGGGAGGGGTGGGGAGGGTGCAGGTCCAGTTGTTGCTGCTGGATGGTGATGATGGTGGTGGTGGTGGTGGTCCCATTTTGTGGTGTTGATCCTGGTACCACTGCAGGAGTAGGTACAGTTGGCACGTGCACTAAAAAAAAGAAAGAATAAAAATCGAAATCAATAAAAGAAGCAGACCTGGTTACCCCCTACACAAGTCTTGAGTAGTCTGGATAGCTGAAATGAGTAGTTTGGGTGTGAAATGAGTAGTCCTCTTCATTAAACCATCAAATAATGTGCACTGAAAATGAGTAATTAGAGCATTATTTTCAATTTTGAAGAGTAGTAGAGGTCCAAGTTGAATAGAATACTACTCGAAAAGAGTAGAGTAAACAGGTCTGAAGAAGGTTGTAAATCTCTCTAAATTTAGGCATAAATATGATTTAACCCTTTGACCGCCAGCCATATTTCAGCCACAAATGTCCATTAAGTTTACCTGGGTAGAGAACAAGATTCATCTGCAGTATCGGGGATTCTTCTGTGACAGATATATAAAATAAGGTCTATCCTTACTTCCCAAAACTAATACAATAGCAGACCTGTTTACCATTACCATTTTGCCGTGATTTTTAGGGGAAAAAAGTAAAATTACAGCTAAGGAAAAAAAACCCGGGAAAATAAAATCCTAAATCTAAAAAAACCCCACTACAGTTGCGTCGGTAAGCGAAGCTTTTGAAACGATACGGTGAAAAGTCATTTCGCGCCATTTCCGTTTCTGTTCCAAAATGGCGTCCAAGCGAGTGCATTCCGAAGCTTCTGTATCTTCTGGTCGAAAAAATCAAAAGAAAAGACATCAAAAGTCACTTAAATGGCACAGAAATTCCGGGAAAGTGACCTAAAAATTCCCAGAATACGTCGTTCAGCACTAGGTGACGAGCATGTGTTCTGTGTCTACTGCTCGACGGACATTTAGTATTGCACACTCAGGTCAGTACGATATCGACGTTCACTGGTCACGTTGGATTACGGTTTTTTTCAAAGTTACGTTTTTTTGTTTAAGAAATTACAACTTTGCAAAATAGGGGTAAACAGTTCTGCAATAGGGTCTTTGGATAATAGACCCCAATTTGATGCCTTTTAGTGACATAGGTGGTAAATCACTGTGGTGCTAAAATGCGACTTTGGCAGTGAAAGGGTTAAGAATGCAGAGATTCATTTTGCCCCCCCCCCCCCCTTTTACCGTGAGGTGGTTTCCCCTGAGGCCGATGAAGGCGAGGTCTTGGAGGGCGGACAGCTGGCAGTGGTCAACAATGGTCAGCGTGCAGTGACTCAGGTCCAGGCTGGCCAGGTGTGCCGGGAACACCACCTGTCATCAACCAGTCAACCAGTCAGTCAATCAGTCAACCAGTCAGCCAATCAGTCAATCAATCGGCTGGCTGTGGTCCATGATGGTCAGGTCCAGGCTGGATAGGTGTGCTGGGAACATTACCTGTTGTCAGTCAAAAACACTTAGTTTAAGTGAAAAGACGTTACATTATGCAAAACAAATACACACACACACACACACACACACACACACACACACACACACACACACACACACTGACCAAACTCGACTACTGGGTACTTGCTTACAAACTGGTTTGGGGGCTATTTCATGACATTTTTAAAGGCATGCTACCCTTACAAAAACCAGGGTCCAAAGTTTTAGACCCAGTATTGTTTTAAACCCGCTGCTTACTAAGTTTATCATATTGAAGAACCTGGTAGTGGGGTTTTGCACACACACGCACGCACACGCACACGCACACACACACACGCACACACACACACCTGTCTGAGGGACCCCTCCTTCAGGGGGTTGTGGGCCAGGCTCAGCACCCTGAGGTGATGGAGGGCACACACACACCTACACACACACACACACACACACACACCTACACACACACACACCTGTCTGAGGGACGCCTCCTTCAGGGGGTTGTGGGCCAGGCTCAGCACCCTGAGGTGCTGCAGGTGATGGAGGGCACACACACACCTACACACACACACACACACCTACACACACACACACACCTACACACACACACACACACACCTACACACACCTACACACACACACACACCTGTCTGAGGGACGCCTCCTTCAGGGGGCTGTGGGCCAGGCTCAGCACTCTCAGGTGCTGCAGGTGATGGAGGGCACACACACACACCTACACACACACACACCTACACACACACACACACACACACACACACCTGTCTGAGGGACGCCTCCTTCAGGGGGTTGTGGGCCAGGCTCAGGACCCTGAGGTGATGGAGGGCACACCTACACACACACACACACCTACACACACACACACACCTGTCTGAGGGACTCCTCCTTCAGGGGGTTGTGGGCCAGGCTCAGCACCCTGAGGTGCTGCAGGTGATGGAGGGCACACACACACACACACACACCTGTCTGAGGGACGCCTCCTTCAGGGGGTTGTGGGCCAGGCTCAGCACCCTGAGGTGCTGCAGGTGATGGAGGGCACACACACACACCTACACACACACACACACCTACACACACACACACACACACACACCTGTCTGAGGGACGCCTCCTTCAGGGGGTTGTGGGCCAGGCTCAGCACCCTGAGGTGCTGCAGGTGATGGAGGGCACACACACACACACACACACACACACACACACACACCTGTCTGAGGGACGCCTACTTCAGGGGGTTGTGGGCCAGGCTCAGCACCCTGAGGTGCTGCAGGTGATGGAGGGCACACACACACACACCTACACACACACACACACACCTACACACACACACACACACCTACACACACACACACACCTGTCTGAGGGACGCCTCCTTCAGGGGGTTGTGGGCCAGGCTCAGCACCCTGAGGTGCTGCAGGTGATGGAGGGCACACACACACACCTACACACAACAACAACAACAACAACATACAGTATTTATACGGCGCTGAATCTTGATAGAAATCAAATCAAAGCGCACACACACGTTAGCATTCAAAGCGCATTCAAACACAAACGCAATACAAGTTTTACAACGCGAACACACACAGATAACATAAATGGAATATAGCAGAATATAACATAAATGGAATATACACACACACACACACCTACACACACACACACACACCTGTCTGAGGGACTCCTCCTTCAGGGGGTTGTGGGCCAGGCTCAGCACCCTGAGGTGCTGCAGGTGCTGGAGGGCCAGCGGCTGGATGGAGGTCAGCCGGTTGTGCGACAGGTTCAGCCCGTTGAGGCTGAAGCGCAGGCTGGACAACATGGCGTCCGTCACCCCCGGCAACCGGTTGTGGCTCAGGTCCATGTTGACCAGGTGGCGCATCGGGGAGAAGACGGTGCCGTCGATGCTGGAGGAACGGGGGGGGGACGGGAAAAGGAAAAGTCAGGCTTCAGAATTGAGGATTTGCCAATTTGCAGACCTGTTTACTCTACTCTTTTCGAGTAGTATTCTACTCAATTTGGACCTCTACTACTCTTCAAAATTGAAAATACAGTGGGGCCTCCCTTATAAGACCTTCAAAAACCATCCAAAATGAGGTCTTATAAGGGAGGGGACTTATAAGGGAGGTAATTTTAATACTTACAAAGAAGGGCAATGTCTCAGAGAAGTAGGTCTTATGTGGGAGGGAGTCTTATAATGGGAGGTCTTACAAGGGAGGTTCCACTGTAATGCTCTTACTACTCATTTTCAGTGAACATTGTTTGATGAAGAGGACTACTCATATCACACCAAAACTACTCATTTCAGCTATCCAGACTACTCAAGACTTGTGTAGGGGGAAGGAATTTGTGAGGGTTAACCCTCTCAATGCCAGCCATTTTTCAGCCAAAACTTTCCATGAAACTTAACCTGGGTAGAGAAAATATTCCGTCCGCAATATTTGGGATTCCTTTGTGACGTCCGTAAAATAGGGCCCATTCTTACGTACCTCCCAAAATGAAGAACATATTAAGGTCACTGGATACCAGACCCTCATTTGATGCCAGACATCACTGGATACCAGACCCTCATTTGATGCCAGACCTCACTGGATACCAGACCCTCATTTGATGCCAGACCTCAGGGTATTTGGAAGTTTCGTAAATAATGACTTTGTGCGAACTTGAACTTAGACATAGAACACAACAATACCACCACCCCACTCTCTCTGTCTCTCTCTCTCTCTCTCTCTCTCTCTCTCTCTCTCTCTCTCTCTCTCTCTCTCTCTCTCTTCTCTCTCTCTCTCTCGATTTATGAACTCCATAATGTTTATGGGCTTCATGTGCATTAAACCATTTTGAGTTGTTCAGCTGACTCTCTCTCTCTCTCTCTCTCATTCCCCCATGCACACACACACACACACACACACACACACACACACACACACACACACAGACATGCGCGCACACACACACATATACATGCGCGCGCAAACACGCACACGCACGCACGCACGCACACGCACACGCGCGCGCACACACACACACACACACACACACACACACACACACCAGACCTGTTTACTCTTTTCGAGTAGTATTCTACTCAATTTGGACCTCTACTACTCTTCAAAATTGAAAATAATGCTCTAATTAATCATTTTCAGTGAACATTATTTGATGGTTTAATGAATGGTTTCACACCAAAACTACTCATTTCAGCTATCCAGACTACTCAAGGCTTGTGTAGGGGGTAAGCAGATCTGAAACACACACACACCACACACACACACACCCCTCTCTCCCACTGACCTTTCAATAGCGTTGCGGGACAAATTCAGCACCTGCAGACTCTTAAACTGCACCTGTTCCCCCTTTTCACTACCACCACTACCACCACCACCACCATCATCATCGCCGTCGTAAGAAAGGCCAGTTAAGCGGTTCAGGGCCAGGTCAAGGGTCTCCAGGCCGGGTATGGCGGTCAGTGGCGTGACGGGCATGGAGGTCAGCCGGTTGTCGGACATGTCCAGGGAGCTCAGGCCGCCCAGGGTGAAGACCGGCGGCGGAACGCGCCGGAACCGGTTGCTCCCCAGATTCAGCCTGTAGATGGAGTGGATGCCTGCCCCGGGGGAGGAGGGGAGGGGGGGGAGGGGAACACATTTGAAAAGAAATTTTGTTACTGAAGCTCTTCTAGGCGAATTCATTTGCTCAAGACATCACTTCTAGGCGAATACATTCGCACAAGACATCGCTCCACACTCCCACCAGATGCAAAGATGGCAAATGTTAAGAATGATGCGAATGAGGTAACACCTTAAAAAATCAGCCAAAACAAAGGGAGGCAAACGCTCAGTAGTCCGGATATGAAGGGGAAAAGAATCTGTAAAAAAACCAATGTTGGGGTCAAACCTTAGGGGGAGTCTTTAGAGAGAAGGTCTTAACCCCATCACTCCCCCCGGACCGGGGGTCTTGTACAAATAGTTTCCCCACCGGTCTTGTACAAATAGTTTCCCCACCTTCTGGAAGTTCTGTGCTTATAATTTCCCTCTAATCTGTCACTCTCTTTGACTCTGCCTTTCCCCTTTGCTTACTGTCATCTACTATCTAATTCTGCCTTATTGGCCCATTCTCCGGCCTTTCCCCTTTGCTTACTGTCATCTACTATCTAATTCTGCCTTATTGGTCCATTCTCCGGCCTTTTCCCCTTTGCTTACTGTCATATACTATCTAATTCTGCCTTATTGGCCCATTCTCCGGCCTTTCCCCTTTGCTTACTGTCATATACTATCTAATTCTGCCTTATTGGCCCATTCTCCGGCCTTTCCCCTTTGCTTACTGTCATCTACTATCTAATTCTGCCTTATTGGTCCATTCTCCGGCCTTTCCCCTTTGCTTACTGTCATATACTATCTAATTCTGCCTTATTGGCCCATTCTCCCGCCTTTTCCCTTTGCTTACTGTCATCTACTATCTAATTCTGCCTTATTGGCCCATTCTCCGGCCTTTTCCCCTTTGCTTACTGTCATCTACTATCTAATTCTGCCTTATTGGTCCATTCTCCGGCCTTTCCCCTTTGCTTACTGTCATATACTATCTAATTCTGCCTTATTGGTCCATTCTCCGGCCTTTCCCCTTTGCTTACTGTCATATACTATCTAATTCTGCCTTATTGACCCATTCTCCCGCCCTTTCCCCTTTGCTTACTGTCATCTACTATCTAATTCTGCCTTATTGGTCCATTCTCCGGCCTTTCCCCTTTGCTTACTGTCATCTACTATCTAATTCTGCCTTATTGGTCCATTCTCCGGCCTTTCCCCTTTGCTTACTGTCATATACTATCTAATTCTGCCTTATTGGTCCATTCTCCGGCCTTTCCCCTTTGCTTACTGTCATCTACTATCTAATTCTGCCTTATTGGTCCATTCTCCGGGCCTTGATTTTCAAGAAACAGAGATTTTCTCCAGCCGATTAGTTAGGCGCATAATAACGTCAGCATGACGCATCTGCACTCATTATGACAGGAAACCGTCTGAGCGATCGATGAAGAAGGAGAAGATCGATATAAGCACAAACCTCCCCGTTGGGATACTGGGTTCTTTTT
>CM065695.1:4560513-4610513 GCA_017654935.2 Phymorhynchus buccinoides | reverse complement strand
GATTCTTCTCTTCTCAGATACTATAACTTTGTGAATTATGAGCTCAGTAACGATGTACTATTCTTCAAATTAAATGCTAGTGTCTTGGGACAAGAGGTACTTTTCTGTTCTGTTTATTTCCCCCCAGAAAATTCCCCTTACTTTGACCCCAATGCTTTCGCCTGCCTTGAGAATTGTATCCTGTCGATGAACATTGACATGGTGTGTATTCTTGGTGACCTCAATGCTAGAACTGGCTCTTTACCTGATTTTGTTGAGGATGCCTTCGAGGAAGATAACAGTGTTTTCAGTAAGAAGTCAGATGAATCAGATTGTCTTCGCAGACGTTCTAATGATGCCTATGTGAATAATGCTGGTCATGCACTTTTATCTTTATGTAAAACGTTAGACACACGCATTGTCAATGGGCGTTTGGGTGATCCTGATAACTGCGCTAATAATACGTGTAAGGAAGCCAGTGTGGTCGACTACGTTATTGTTTCACAATCTATTTTTCATTTATTATCAGAGTTCATAGTACACCCTTTTAATGAACATTTTTCAGATGTGCATTGTCCCCTGTCTGTCTGCTTTACAAATCAAACACATTCTGTTAATGACGAAGACATACACATTGGAGACGACATCAGTAATAAACAAAAGGTAGGTGCCCCATCACGGCCACAGTGGACCCAAGACAAAGCAAGTGAATTTGTGGATATGCTTGACGATAACGATATTAGTTCATTGGATGTTTTGCTGGATAACATCCTTTTGGAAGATGCACCCATATCAGATGATGGTATAAATGATGTTTACAAACACATTTGCGAAATTATGAAGGCAGCTGCAAGCAATTCTGGCATTATAAAGAAGAAACCAAAAAGAAAGGCCAGACGCCGTACGATGAACAGACAGACAGAGGATTGTGAGTGGTTCGATGCGGACTGTGAAAAGAAAAGGAAAGAGTTTTTTATTGCTAAAAATGTTGCCAGAATCAATAAAGATGATCCCGCAAAAGAAACTAAAGCCACAGCGAGCAAAGCCTACAAAAAACAGTTATTAAAGTCTTTTCGAAAATTTCAATCTGATCTATTCAAAAAGATACGCAATTTACGAAGTAGTGATCCCTCAACATTTTGGAAACTATTAAATGGATCTACTCAAGTTAAGAATGAAACCTACAGCAAAATAACGTGTGACGTGTTTTTTTGAATATTTCAAGCAGTTCAATGATAAGACTGATTCGACTGAAGTGACTGAACCTGACGATTCTGATGAAATTAACAATGATGATGTTGATATTAGTTACCTAAACAATCTCTTCACTGAAGCTGAAGTAAAAGAAGCAATTCTAAAATTGAAAAATAATAAAGCGTGTGGGATAGACCAAATCATAAATGAATTTCTTAAATCTGCGTCACCAAAAATGTTAGGAATTTTTACGAAATTCTTTAATTTGATACTGAAAAGTGGAAATGTGCCTAATGATTGGTCAATGGGTATCATTAAGCCCTTGTATAAGAAAAAAGGTAGCACTGATAACCCTGATAATTATAGGGGCATCTCTATTCTCAGCTGTTTTGGCAAACTATTTACATGCTTGTTAAATACCCGCCTGACTAAATTCCTAGATTCAAATAACATCTTGGGTAATGAACAAGCAGGCTTCAGAAAAGGGTTGTCTGGTACAGATCACATATTCACTTTGCATTCAATTGTTGACTTTTTTCTTTTTAAGAAGAAGAAACTATTTTGTGTTTTTGTAGACTATGAAAAAGCTTTTGATTTCGTAGACCGTGCTTTGCTATGGCAAAAACTGCTAAATATTAATATTAGAGGAAACTTGTCTAAAGTAATAAAAACTTTATACGCCAAAGCAAAGTCTTGCATTTCATGGAATGGTTCTTTGTCCTCTTTTTACGAGTGCAAAATAGGTGTGAGACAGGGCGAAAACTTGTCACCAATTTTATTTTCCATCTTTCTAAATGACATGAAGGAATATATTGGAAACAAAACAGATAAATTAGAATCTTTGAAAATTAGTGCTAGGCAGATAGATTTAGATGAAACAGAAGTAAACCAACTATTTAATATGTTTTTGCTATTGTACGCAGATGATACAGTTATCTTAGCTGAATCACCTACTTCATTACAAAACGCACTTGATGCAATGTATATTTACTGTTTTCAGAATAAGCTTAAAGTTAATGTGGCAAAAACAAAAGTCGTTGTTTTTTCTAGAGGCAAAATAAGAAAAATACCAGAATTCTATTACAACAAAACTAAGTTAGACATTACATTTGATTTTCAGTACCTTGGCCTTACGTTTAATTATAATAATAAGTTTAAGTTAGCCCAGAAGAAGTTGTACGATAAAGCATCAAGAGCAATGTTTTCTTTATTGAGGAAGAGTAGGAAACTACATCTGCCGCTAGATATACAAGTAGATTTGTTTGATAAGATGATAGCCCCTATTGTACTCTTCGGTTGTGAAGTTTGGTGTCCCCAAATATGTGACTTGGCTGTTAAATTGCAATTAAAATATTATGAATTAGTATTAAACATAAACAAGTCAACACCTACTTGCATGGTTCTAGGTGAGCTAGGTCGTTACCCGTTAGATATCTCTGCAAAGAGTCGCATGTTAAATTATTGGTTTAAACTAAGGGATGAATCCAATTCAAAAAATCTGTCTAGTATCATGTATAGGTTTCTCTTGAAGTTATACGTTTCTGGTGATTATAAAGCTAATTACCTCCAAACAATACATAATACGTTAAACTCACTAGGTTTCGGTGATCTATGGATTGGTCAGTACAATCTGAATCTAACTCAGCTTTCATTCAAAAGACAAATAATTCAGCGTCTACGTGACCAGTTTGTACAGACCTGACAAGCTGAGTTAAACGCTAATGTAGTTTACACAAATTATAGAATGTTTAAAGAAAACTTTGTTTTTGAAAACTACCTGACAATTCTCTCTGAACACCAGGCCAAATGTATTCTTAAATTTAGAGTATTGAACCACAGATTACCTATACAACAAGGACGTAGGCAGGGCATCGTTCACGAAGAAAGGGTATGCAACAAGTGTGATTCAAATGACTTAGGTGATGAATTTCATTTTATTTTTAATTGTCCATTTTTTCATATTAGTAGAAAACAGTTCTTGAAGTCTTTCTTTCGTAAACATCCAATACTATTAAATTCAACAAACTGTTCACATCAAAAAGTAAGAAGACTTTACAAAACTTAGCTAAATTTGTCAAAATTGTCATGCATAACCATTGATCGTCTCTGGTGATATTCCATATATCATAATCACATTGATTTGTGCGTGAGTGCGTGTGATTGTGTGCTGGTGCTCGCGAGCATGCGTGAGCGTGAGCGTGTGCTTGTGTGTGTGTGTGTGTGTGTGTGTGTGTGAGTGTGTGTGTGTGTGTGTGATGTGTGTGTGTGTGTGTGTGTGTGTGTGTGTGTGTTTGTGTTTGTGAGAGAGAGTGTGTTCAGATCTGAATTGTTTTGAGATGTTGCTTTGCCACTGCACTATAATAATTGAAATTATTGATGTTTGATGTTCATGTGTTGTGATAATTTTTATTTTATTTTATGTCATGTTGTTGCTTGATGGCTGACGTGTGAGTTATATCATGTATTGTGACAAGTTGTTTGAATCGCTGGTGTGTGCTATGGGGATGAGTTGTGTCATATTATGCTGCGTTTTGATTAAGCTTTATTGCTGTTGTGACATGCTGTGTAAAATGTCTACTACATGGCTAATGTGTGCGATAGAGATGTATTGTGAAATGTTATGTATTGTAGTCTGTGTGACTGGTGATGTTGTTGTAGGATATGCAGCATTCTTGTTGTTTGATTTATATGTAATGTGGTGTGATTCGCTGCATTGCCTGGCATAGCAAGACAGCTGCTTATGTCGGGCCCTTTCTGTGTAATTTGTGTTTGTCGTTTTTTTTTTCTTTTTTTTCTTTTTTATAATCTTTTTCTTTTGAATTTTGTTTCTTTTCCGTTCATTTTCTTCCAAGTTTTCTTTTTATTCCATGTACCCCCAAGGGGCTTTCGGAAATAAACCTTGAAATTGAAATTGAAATTGTAACAAAAAAACAACCCCCCAAAAAACAAGTAATTTAAAACATCATTTTTATCTGTATTGCTTAGAAAATTCAAGACTTTCCTGGTGTTGCACTGCCTCCGGGCATTGCCTCCAGGATCGTTCCCACCATCTTTGTATCTACAATGTCCCATAATGTGTCTGTTCCAGACCGGAGGATGTTAAAGCCAAGCATCAGAATTGTCAGAGGATTAAGAATTTCTGACAGAGGATTGGCTTCTATTCAGTGTTATCCTTTGTGTTAAGTAGCATTTTAAAGTGATTTATCACTATATTAAGCCTTTTTGGTGATGTTGGGAACTCATTTCAGTGTTGTCCCTCTTCAATCTAGGGCCTAGATAGCCCTTTTACCGCGGTTTTCAGAGGATTGGACTTCAGACTATTCTGATGCCTGAAAGCAGATTTTCATTCAATTCAAAACAAAATCAATCAGTATAATGATATCATCATTTCTAATTCGTCAGCTCAGAAGTGACATTTTTGTTTGTGGCTCAAGCCACAAACCTATAACTCACTTTGTCGGTCGGGTCGGTCGGTCGGTCGGTCCAAAATTGTCGCACATTGACAAAATTGACAAAATTGTCGCACTTCAAATAGAGGCTACACTTCAAAATTAATTGAGGCCGCTCTTTAAAATGATGTATTTTAAAAGCGTACAAAATAATAAACATACGTAATACAGACACTACAACAGACACGACGAGTATGCAGTGCTTCTTTTGATGAGTAAATAAGTAGGATACATAGTTTTTAAATGTTTTCCAAAAGATATAAAAAGTTACGAAATGGTGCAGATATAACATTCTGGTTTACAGATTAAAATTATTGAAAAGCCAGGGGAGGTAACTCATGATTGGAGTGGTAAAAATAGACCGCGTGCCACAAACTATTGCGATTTTGCGCTTGTTTAATTTGATTTAATGTAATGTTCAGTAAGCGATATGCCTTGAACTTAACTTGTGGGAAAGAGAAAAAGAGAAGAAAAACAAAAAGCTGATATTGTTGTACCATATTTTACACACCTAATTACGAGGCAAAATTTCACACAAAATTTCAGATTTTGTTATTATATTTTCTTACTGTTTTATTAGTCACATTATAAGGCATGCACAGCAGTCTCACTCTGGTAGGAACAAATATTGCCTTATACTAGTTATAGTAAAAAGTAAAAAGCAAATAATAAATAATTCCTGCTAACTCAACAGCGGATAACTCCAAAGCACTGGGTAACTCACCATAATTTTCTGGTCCCACTTTAACGAATAGTCTTCACGCTGAAACGTCTGGGTTTTATCTCAAAATATTGGTTTTCTCAAAATTAAATTTCAGTCCCTCCAATTCTGGCCTTCTGGTAATTATAAAGCGCATTTCTTGCTACACAACAAATAAGGTAAATAGCATGACGTACATGGCGAGTCTTAGTGAGTGAAAAGGTTGAGCATGACACTGCAGTGACTGTTGCGCCCTCACCCCTCCACAAAAAAAAGTGAAGAGATTGGCAATTTAGAGGGCATTTATTTCAACAATCATTTCTTGGTGTCCCGCTTTGTTGTCAGCACACAAGGAGTGGGACACTTGCTCTTGCAACAGGGCAGTGACAGTGCGCCTCAATCAATGCTTCACTCACACACACACACACACACACACACACACAGCAAATGCCATGCTCGACAGATACAACTCCGGTCGAACGGCTATCCAGCTGTTGAGGACGTCTGTGAGGCATGAGCCTGGTGTAATTCTGCCGCCTACGTGAATCCGATAAAATAGTACCCAGTTTCGTTCGCCGCCATTGATGTAGAGCTCGGTGCACACGATTCTGATGAAACATCCGATGCGGAAATACAGATTCTTCATCGGATTCCGTGTTAACCATATTGTTTAATAAAAGTTTAGAAACGGGTGATCTTCCTATGGACTGGAAGAGAGCAGAAGTAACTGCAATTTATAAAAAAAAGGGACTAAGACAGATCCGGGAAATTACAGGCCTGCCAGCTTAACAAGCATAGTGTGTAAACTACTAGAGCAGTTTATAAGGGATACAGTGGTTAAACATATGAATGACTTTAACTTATACTCTGACTGCCAACATGGGTTTAGATCTGGCAGATCCTGTATGTCCCAACTAGTTGATGTAATGAATGATTTTACAAAACTAATTGATGAAAAGGAAGCATTTGATGTGGTGTACCTCGATTTTAGAAAGGCTTTCCATTCAGTTCCACACGAGACATTATTCGGGCTTGTGGTATTACTGGTAAAACGTTAAACTGGATAAGAAACTTTTTTAAAGGTAGAACTCAGAAAGTACAGGTAGGTGATAAGTTATCAAACGGCATAGAAGTTTTGAGTGGCATCCCACAGGGGAGCATCTTTGGCCCGATTCTTTTTACAGTTTTTATTAACGACCTACCTGACGAAGAGTTTACAGACGACACGAAAATATACAACTCATCGAAAAATTTGAAATAAATTACAAAATGACATTAATAAACTTATTGACTGGTCTGCAAAGTGGAATCTTTACTTCAACGCAAACTAGTGTAAAGTCATGCATTTGGGCCTAAACAATCCTCAGAACAGAGTAACACATGGTAATGACAGACACATTTTTGGAATCTTGTATAAAAGAAAAGGATCTCGGAGTGATTTTGGATCCAAAACTGAAATCGTTGATAAGCTTGTCTATAACATCCGCAATTTAATAAAGCAAACAAAATGTTAGGATTAACTAAAGGAGTTTTTGTAGGACTGAATGGAGAGGTGTTTGTAAATCTGTATAAAAGTTTGGTGAGACCCCATTAGGAATATGGCAACTTAATTTGGAATCCTTTCTAATCCTAAAAAGACAGTCTCAGGCTATCGAACGTGTTCAAAAAAGAGCAACCAAACTTGTAAAAGCATTACAGAAAATTAGATTATGGTAACAGGTTACATAAACTGAATTTACCATCCCTAAAATATCGGCAACTACGTGGTGATTTAATAAATGTTTATAAAATCTTTCACAGTTCTGATATTACTTGGCAACACAACATTTGCTACAACTTTCTACTCCTACTCAAAAACTAGGAATAATGATTTGAAATTACTAACCCAATACAGCAGAACTAGCATCAGAAAGATTTTCTTTAGTAACAGAGTCACTAAATACTGGAATTCTCTTCCAGCACATATCAAGTTGGCACTCTAACCTTCCATCAGTTCAAAAACCTCCTCGATAAAGCCCCCAAGCTTCAACAATGGAAATATGTATATGATTAACACATCTAAAAGCAGTCCTAGTCAAGCCAATCATGAAAAAGAATACAAATAATCATTAAAGGGACACATTAACCCTTTCATTGCCACTGTCGCCTCTTGTGGCACCACAATGATTTAACACCCAAGTCACTGAAAGGCATCAAATGAGGATCTGTTCAGACCAATGACCTTATGTTCTTAATTTTGGGAGGTAAGGACAGGCCCCTATTGTATGCATGTCACGGAGGAGGAATCCCCAATATTGCAGACGAAATCTTTCTCTATCCAGGTAAGTTTAATGGTAAATTTTGGCTGAGGAATGGCTAGCGTTGAAAGGGTTAAGAGGCCAAGAGGCCTAGTTGTCCTCATTCTCTTACCTGATCTGACCCTAACCTGGTAGGATTTTATCAGATTTTTTCGTAGACAGTACCATATTTTAGGACTATAAGGCGCACCTGATTATAAGGCGCAGCCCCCAAATTTTAAACAAAATTCAGATTCTGTTTTTATATTTTCTTACTATTTCATTAGTCATATTATAAGGCGCAGGGGTCTCAGTCTGGGAGAAAAAAGTATTGCCTCATAGTCTGTGAAAATACGGTGATAATAATGAAAAAAACTAGTATAATCATCAACATCATGCCTGACAGACTTCAGATTTGAATAGGCCGATGACTGGATTTGGATGTGTGGAGCTGGGCCTTTGGGAGTGGGGGAGGGGATTGAGGTGGTGGTGTGTGTATGTGAGGGTAGTGGGGGTGGGAGGGGGCACTGTTTTTAAATTGAGGAGGCTTGGCAGTTGCGAAGGGTTAAAGAGATCTCAGGGTGTTGAATTTTTGTGGTTCTGTGACAGTGTGGATGTGTGGTTTGCGTGGGTGTGTGTTGGGGTGGATGATGATGGGTGTGAGTGGGTGTCGGTTGTGTGTGTGTATGCTGTGTGTAAATTGTGGGATGGTGGATGAACAAAGTGCTGTGTGTGTGTATGCGTAATGCGCGTGCCTGCATGTTTGTACATTCTGTTGTTGATGCTGTGCCGTAGGTCTGTTTTCCTTCTGTGTATGTGTGTGTTTGTGCAGTCATTGTGTTGTGTGAGGCTCGTGTCGTGCGCTGCGCGTGCGTTGCATGTGTGGTATGTGTGCGTGCGTTGTCTGTTTTTGTGTAGTGTGTTTTGTTGCACTGCTGCATGCATGTGATGTGTGTGCTCGCGGCTCTGTCTGTGTTGTCGTGTGTCGCGTGTGGTGTGTGTGTGTTGTGTGCGTTGTGTGGATGTGTGTGAGGGGAGATGTTTGGAGGATGCAGGTGGATATGGAGATGAGAACAAGGTAGGTGCTGTTGTGTTTTTCTAATGTCCCTAACCCCAAACTTCTCTTTTTTATGGCCACTCCCCCCGCCCCCCACCCCCCATCCTTTCTTGTAAGTAATACCCCCACCCCCATCATCGCTTTACCACCCTTTTCCGTCATTGTTCAGCTTAGTGGGTCTAAACCAATTGTCACATTTTTGCGCCTTGTTGTAACGGGTTCCAGGTCTTCATTTTTTGTATGGGTGTATTTGTTTTAGTTTGTTTTTTATTTTTGTCGTCCATCCCTCCCTAAAGCTTGCTCCAAATAGGGCATCATCTCTCGTGTAGGATTGACATGTGTTTTAGTTTTAGCAAAGTTTATTACATAGGTTTGGGTTGACCGTGTTCTAACTTCTCACTTTACACACAAGGACGTTCAATTGCGCACGCATGAAGTGCTCCAAATAGGGCGTATACTTCGTGTGACAATGTGTTTTATTACATACAAAACTGTTTAGTTAGTGCCTTTGTCGCGTCACTTTTGCTTGCATCTATAGCATAACTTCTCACTTTCCATCCACTGCCACTTAATCTGATCCCTTCACCCTCACAACCCTAACCCAAACTCTTAAAGCGAAGCTCCAACACCACGAACACGCACACAGCAACACACACTACGCACACACCGTCACACACAACTGACCTTCCACCACAACACACACACACTTTTCAACCGCTTTTATACTTAATACACGTTACAAAAACTTTTAGTTTTCCATATCATCATTATTGGGGTCTGCAACGAACACCTTTTTTGCAATGAAGTGAATGCCCTTGGAGGGTGGGGGAAGATGGGTTTCAGCTACTGAGAATTTCGGCCGTTCTGTTGTTATATTATTATACCCTTCAAAGAAGCCTTAAACAAAATTAAGTGAAAATCAAAATAATTGGGCAAATCATGCCATGAAAAAGAACAACTGATAGAGGCCAATCTGGCAAAATGGTCTGGGGGATATAAAAACTCTCCTGACTGTGTTAGAGCAAAAGCCGCAGCATATCAGGTGTTATTCTGTGTCATGCAAGTAGGTTCTGATAACGTGCATTCAGTGTGATTGTCTGTCAGGGTCAGTAACGTGTGATACGTTGGTGGCAGTCAATGGGTTTTTACACCGGGTTGCAATGCCAGAGAAATAATGTGACGAAATTTATACAATTTTTCTTATGATGAAATGTAAAGAGAGCCTCCAGTGTTATTTATATACAGTCTGGAGATACATTCGTGTCTTAGAGAAATATATCTCTTTCTGACTTTTCTACAAACCAGAAAGCAGCATTTCCGGGATAGTAGCGACCATCAAAAGTTATCGAGCACACATCAGTGACATTACGCACACGCACAAGCACACACACACACATGCACGTGTTTTTGGTGTGTGTGTGTGTGTGTGTATGCCTGTGTGTGCGTGCATATGTGTCTGTGTGTGCGTGCATGCGTGAGTATGTGTGCCTGCTTTAAATATTTTGTTTTAAATACAGTTTAATTTGTATTGGTTTTTGGGGTGTTTTTTGTACTGTCTGACAATGCTGCAGATGATGCAAACATTTCCATTTAAAACTTGTTCTTTTTAACAGATAATAATATTTGAATGTGACTATGAGTTCACGTTAAACACCTGCTTCTGGGATCCACTTTCCCCCTGTAATTGCCATCAGAATGAAGCCTGTGTCATGTTGGGCTTTTGGGAACATTATACAGAAGTGCATGCATAATGGCTGGTTAATTCATTCAAGTCGTTCCAGCCATATATGTCCGGTATTAATAGGTAGCTGTCAATTTGATGTTTTTGCTTCAAGGGAAGTAAATTTGTGAACACACCATACCTTGGTACTTTCTAAACTGAGGGGTCGCTGGTCTGTTTTTGATGGGGGATTTTCTGTCCGAATAATCATTTCCTTACACTCACCCTGTGAATTGTGGCTTGTTAATTTGTTCTGTGTGTCCTGTGTGTCATAGGCGAGAGGGTCACAGAGAAGTTAAGAGAGAGAGAGAGAGAAAGAGAGAGAGAGCGAGAGTGAGTATGCTTTGTGTGGCCTGTGTGAGCATTGGGCCACTACTGTTGTTTTTGTTTACATTGTTATGGTCACTATTTGCCCCCTGGCTTTTTAGAGCTAAGCAACAAAGCCGATGCCTATCTATGCTGATTTGGGTCGGGTATAGTTGTTCTGACATTAGTCTCAGGAGATGAATTCGTTTTACCTGAATAAATATGCTGAGATCTGGTTTGTCTGTCTGTCTGTCTCTCCTCTCTCTCGCTTCTCTCTTCTCTCTCTCCTCTCTCTCTCTCTCTCTCTCTCTCTCTCTCTCTCTCCTCTCCCTCATATCTTTCATTGGTGATGGCATGGTTGTGAATGTTGTTGGGTGTGAAGGGCATTGTGCTAAGAAGCCCTGAAGCATCCATTTCACATCAAAAACAATTCTTATGCGTATGCTCTCTCTCTCTCTCTCCTCCTGCTCCTACTCTATCTTTCTCTCTCTCTCTCTCTCCTCCGCTCTACTTCTACTCTCTCTCTCTCTCTCTCTTTTTGTTTGTTTGTCCCATTGTATGACACACTTCGAAAGAGAACTTATTCCAAAACAATATTATAACAAATCTTCTAGTTTAAATTTGTGTTATTACTTTCTTGCACAAACAAAAAGTATTGTAGAAAAGTGTCCTTTTTATCTTTAAAGCTTTGAAAGTTCGGCACAGATTACGTAATGTTTTGTAATGTCAAGGTAATAATGTAATGTAAAATGCTGTCACACTTCACCCATTGTATGGCATGACCTAACAATAAAAATTTCATGACCTCTCCTCTCTCTCTCCTCTCTCTCTCTCTCTCTCTTCTCGCTCTCCGTCTATCTCTCTCTCACATCTCTCTCTCTTCTCCCCCCACCCCACCCTTCTCTCTCTCTCTTTTCTCTCTTTCAGGACAGTTTGACTATACTTAAACATGTGTGTCTGAGTATTATCTGGGATTACATAACTAGTAGCAGGACGTTACCAGGGTTAAGTGAGGCGTCGACATGAAGTTCCATATCCCTTGCACATCATAGTATTACCGTCAGATCAAGATTTCTAAAGCCACTGAATAGTAATGGACTGCGTTAACTCATTCAAGCCTTCAATTCCGGCAACATGTCCAGAATGAATAGGTAGCTGTCAATTTCTTCCCATACCTGTGAGTGTGGCTGTTAAATGGTGTGTGTCTGCGTCTGTGTGTTATTTAAAGAGTGTGTTTGTGTGGTGTGTGTGTAGTGTGTGTGTGTGGTGTGTGTGTGTGTGGGTGTGTGTATGCCTGTGTGCGCATGCATATGTGTTGTGTGTGCAAGCAGGTGTAGTGTGCCGGTTCAAATATGTAGTCTTATCAGTTATTATTTTTACTGTTCTGACAAGCTGCAGATGATGCAAACACTTTCCCATTTAAAACTTGTTCTTTTTAACAGATAATAATATTTGATCGACTATGATGTTTGATGATGATTGCTTATTTAAGTCTCGGTCACAACAATGGTGATCTTAGACTTAGAAATAAAAAAATATTGAAAAAAAACAAACAAAATTTATTTTTATTTAGTGTTGTGTGGTGTGTGCAGCGTGTGTCTTGTATGTGCTGTGTGTGTGTGTATGTAAATATGTGTCATGTTATGAGTAAGTGTTAACTATGCATATTGATTTTTATGTCTGTGAAGAGAGAGAATAAGCAACAACAAATTAATAAAAAAATAAATAAAAAGACTAAAGGAAAAAAAAGGAGTGACAAAGACAAAACAAATTAAAGTTAATTGACTCATGAACTAATTGGACAGTAATCTTGCAATTCAAGAGCTGGATAGAATCGTAGCAGTTTTGATCATTCATGATTAAACCACATTAAGATGAGTCAGGTTATTGGCGTTAACACCGCTTCTGGGATCCCACTTTCATTAAATTGCCTATCAGAATGAAGCGTGTCATGTTGGTGTTTTTGGGAACATGTATACAGAAGTGCCATGCGGAATGGATGGTTTTAACTCATTCTAGTCGTTCCGCCCATTAGTCCGGAATTAATAAGGTTAGCTGTCAACTGGATGCATTTGCTCAAGGGAAGAAATCTGTGCACACACCATACCTTGGTCACTTCTAAACTCGGCTTTGCTCCCGTAGACACAATCTTGCCTCGACTTGATTTTGTAGTGTTATGTTGTGGGGTAACCAACTGTTGTGGAGAGTTTTTCTCTATAAAGTCTATACAAACTTTAAAAAGATTTAAAAAAAACACCGACAAACAAGATATAAAATACCCAAATATTTACGGACAATTTATTCGTTTTCGTCAGTGGTAAGATGGAAAGTCATTATAGACAAAGTTATATTATATATAATATTATATACAAAAATTCTGATCTAGCACTCCCATAGTCTAAACCTGAAGTAAAAAATAAACAACGTAATCTCTTTGCCTGTTTCCTTTCTTTATGATGTTTTGGTTTTGTGTATGGCTGGAGTCATTATGAGGTTTTTTCAATGATTCCAAATCGTGGTGATGCAAATGAGTTGTAAAACCAACACTTCCGGTTTCCTTTTTCTTTATGTATAGGTTTTTGCTTGTGTGTATGGCTTGGAGTCATTATGAGGTTTTTTTAATGATTCCAAATCGTTGTGACTGCAAATGAGTATGTAAAAAAACCAACACTTTCCATGTTCTTTCTATGTATGTTTTGCTTGGTGTGTATGGCTGGATTCATTACTATGAGGGTTTTTTAATGATTCAAATCGTTGTGATGCAAATGAGTTAAAACCAACACTTTCCTGTTTCCTTTTCTTTAATGTATGTTTTTTTGCTTGAGTTTTTTTTTAATGATTCCAAATCGTTGTGATGCAAATGAGTTGTAAAACCAACACTTTCCTGTTTCCTTTTCTTTATGTATGTTTTGCTTTTGTGTATGGCTGGAGTGACTTGTGAGCTTTTTTAATCATTCAAAATCGTTGCGATGCTGCAAATGATTTCGTTTGTAAAACAAACACTTTCCTGTTTCCTTTTGTTTATGTGTGTTTTGCTTGTGTGTATGGCTGGAGTCATTTATGAGTTTTTTTTTAATGATTCCAAATCGTTGTGATGCAAATGAGTTGTAAAACCAACACTTTCCTGTTTCCTTTTCTTTATGTATGTTTTGCTTGTGTGTATGGCTGGATTTCTTTAACTGAGTTTTTTGTCTTTTTAATAGTCCAAATCGTTTGATGGCAAAAAAAAAAAAAAATGAGTTGTAAAACCAACACTTTCCTGTTTCCTTTTCTTTATGTATGTTTTGCTTGTGTGTATCGGCTGGAGTTTCCATTATGAGGTTTTTTTTAATGATGCACACAAAGCCGTTGTGATGCAATTATTGAGTTGTAAAAACCAACACTTTCTCGCTTTCCTTCTCCACTCCAAGATCTCGAGTCGGTAAAGACAGTTATGAGTCCGAGCTCACTGGCGTTTTATTCTTTATGCACCGGTCTATTATCATGTTTTTTCATTGATACTGATTACATCAATTTTGATGAATGACCTATTCGGTTTTCTTTGCAGGCATATGATTGGTAATTATGATTCTTATTATTGTTTACCTCGTGTTTCTGTTAGCAAATTTCATGGATTCTTTGATGTGCGCTTGCCAACTGATTCCATAGTCATCCAGACTGACTTAGGTGAAACACTAGACTAATAAATAATTGCCCTGTTACTTTACTTTACATTGCATAGTTACCCTTGTACTAGCTTTTCTCATGCCCCCAATAATAATTAATTAAATAAAGTTTTAAGTTGGAATATGAAAAAAGAAAAATATCAAAAAAATAAACTGTTCTCAGGTCATTCTTTTTTGAACTACTGCAGTCTGTGACACTATGTGATTGGACTTGCAATACGAGTGTCCTGAGAAAATCAGTTTTTGTACTTCGCTCGAGTTGTCATTTCCTCCTATTTTCTGTTTTTTATCTATTTATGATTTATCCGTTTGTAGTTGTTATAATAGTTATTCCTCTATGTATGTTGTTTGTCGTTTGAACTGCGGTCAAAATATGACCCTTATTGACGTCCTGTGACAAGATTGATCCCTGGAGCTAGATTTTCTTCTCCCGTTGTTTTCAGACAACTCGTGATCTCCATTCTTTCATTTAACTCTACAGGCAACAGATGGGGTGGAATACTGATTCGCCCGTACTATAAGACAACATCACTCTATCACTCCCACCAAAATTGGCAGGGCATAATTCCCTGCCAAGCACCCTGCCCACTGGTGTGTGCTCTAGTTTTTGAAGCTTATGGCTGCTGTTTTCTTTTCTCTCCATTAGAGCCTAGAGCTTTTGTAGCCACTCTGAGAAAATAGCCATATCTCCTCTTGGCTTGACTGACATACGCTATGAAAGTAGATCAAACACATGGTCACGGGTGGTACTATGGCTAGTGAATGGTCCTTTGCAATTTGTTGGTTGGACGTTTATTACCTATGTTAAGTTCTGGTTGTACTGGGTGAATATGTATTCGCCCATGCCGGCTTGAATACAACTGACGCTCTTCAACATCAACGTCCCTACCTCCTATGTTCCTCTCCCTCTTCATCCCCAATTATTTTTGCCCCAGTAGTTAGTGATCTGTTTGTTTTGTCTTTGTTTGTCTTTTTGGTTGGGGCTTAGGCATTGCCTTATGGAGTGTCTAGGGCCGGCTAGTTCCCAGCTTCCTGGGGGGCAAACGTGAAAATTAGTAGCTGACTTTGCGCTTTAGCGTCCTTGTCGTTTGTCCCTTTTTCCCGCTCCCTATGAAGTAGTGTGGGCTTATTGTTTGTTTGTTCTATTTCTAAGTAAATTTATGTTTCCTTTACTTGATTTTCTTCCTATTGATTCTAAAGTCTCCAATATGTATTAGTTTGCATGTCATATTCACTCTCTCTTCCTCTTCTCTCTCTGGTTCATCATACTCTCTGGATGGTCTTGTCTTTCTGATGCATTTGCGTCACCCCTACTCAGTTTGTGGTGGTGTGGTGATACATATTACTTCTTACTATATAAGACTTAGAAGTTGGTCACCTATCCACCAGATAGATTTCCGAAGAGGTAGTTAATAAGTGTTGTGTCCTTTGCACTATTTTTGAGATATATTGTATGGGTATTATGTGTAATTTATGAGTCACAGAGGTATCTCTCTGTGACACTATTCGTGGTTGCTCACCCATCCTGGAGTACGTGTCCTGTACCGCCAGCCCCAACAGCGCAACCACGCCTTTTTTTTTGGCATTGCGATTTTTGTGTGAACGTATGAGGAAGGTAAGGGTGTTGTCGTGTGTTGTACAACTTTGACACAAAATGGACAACTTTTCCGTTACCAAAGGGTTGACTGTGGGCTAAGTGATTTTAATGGGCCCATCACAGGACCTCCGGTTTATTCGTTCTCATCCCAAACACTTCTCCCGTAAGGCCTTTGTGCACGCAATGGTTTGTACGTGTTGAAAATCCCACTATGTACCCATGTATCGTATTCGGTGTTACTCGATCACATTACGGCGAACTCTACACTCTACCACATTTAGTTTACCAGGCTTCAAATGTTTGTTTGTGTTACACTAGCTTGTCATCTCATCAATGTTTCTAGCTGTTGTTTTTTCCAATCAAGACACTCACGGCACATTAGGCTTGTTTTTAAACCAGGCTTTGATAGACTTGGTCTATGTTCACCATTACGTTTATCTTTAAATTATGATTCATTTTATGTCATGTCAACCGTTTGAACCTTTTGCTGATATGTCTTGCTTCTCTGAATGGTGCTCTCTCTGTGTTTGTGTGTGTTGTGTGTGTCGTTTTCCTATTTGTGAGGAGACGAGAGAGAGTGTGTGTGTAGATGAGAGACGTGCTTTTTTTTTGGTGGGACTCTGAGACTGCGACCTGGAATTATCTCTTTTTTTAGGTTTGGGGGATCATTATTTGTTTTCCTTCGCACTGTATCCAATTTTATTGTTTTTAGTGTATGTTTGGTCCTTTATTGATGTCAATCCAGTTTTGATGCTTTAATCATGTGTCGTCTCCCTTTCTCTTCATTCGTGATGAGACGACCCTTACAACCTGCGTTTTGGCTGTGACTATTGTGTACATCTCCTCCGAAGTTGGAGTGTGTGGCTTGCGTACGTCGGCGGTGGTAATAATAAAAACTTTTGGTCCCACATCACGGTGAATATTTTGTATTTCAATATTAAATGATTTCGCCGATTTTGTCCGCAAAATATGGCTGAAAAACATGAAATTGGCGAAATTTCAATCTTGAATATATCAAAAACAGTTGAACGGATTTCATTCATATTTTCAGTTCAATATTGACTACAACGCTTCCTTCGAAGTAGACTTTGCACCACGTCCGATTGCAAGATACCGTGTCGTGAAACCACGTGAAGAGTATAGAGTACTGACTGTAAGCGCGGTGTGACTGGGTCAGGCAAGCTCTTATTCTTTCGCGGTTCACATAATTATGACCAAACTGGAAGGCGACGGTGATCCAAAACTAGTGTCAGTTTTTGTAGTCCTCTCTTTGATGCTCTGGCCCAAGTGTCTGGATAGAGGAGTTTGTTGTGTTCGATTCGTTATGCTACAATACATATGTTTGTGAAGTTTATTTCAATATGGTATGTAAATATTAGTGTTTTGTGATCGCTGTTCACGACTGTCTCCCTATAACTAGGTTATGACACTTTGTCATTGGTCATCCCGATGGTTGTAGGGTCGTCTTGTCTGTGCGAATTTTGCTTTAGGATAGATTGGAAGCGGTACAGCATCTATCATTGGAATTCGGCCTAGATTTCCCAATAGTAAAACCGATCTCCTTGGTCCCACTGAGTTGAACCGCGGTCCGCTATCATTATCGGTCTAACAAATTGCTAAATTTCGGGCAAAACTTTTAATGTCTTTCACAATAATCTGTGAAAACGGTTTCTATCTGCAACGGATTTATTACGTTTTGCTTTGTTGTGAGGTGTTTGTACCTACAAAGTCAGTGTCTATACGGTGTGGTCTTAATACATTTCTGGTATTAATATTTTGATAACATTAGTGGTGACTGATATTAACGTGGGCACAAATTTTCGCACAATACAATTTGTTAATACTTTGACTATACTTGCAGCAACGAACGGACTGTTTTCTATGGTTGAGCATCTCTCTGGCTATGTTGGCATCTCATTAGGCTAAACAATACTAGCTCTCTTCTTGTTATTATTCCTATTATTTATAATTTCATTCTTTGTTGCTCGTTGTTGCGGTAGCTCATTTGTTCTTTTACGATGTGTGGTCACAGCTGTCACTTCTATTCTTGGTGCCCGGCCAGGTTTTCTACGTGTTTTCCATCCGATAGGGTGCCGATTGATGTGAGTGACAGCGACGCTGGCTTTTAATGTCGTTGAGAAGTTGTCTACTGGGTGGCCGTAGATTTGCGACAACCTGACCTTAACTATATCGTCTACACATTGCAGGGGAGAAAGATGAAAACCGGGTTACAGAAACGACGAATAGATAATGAAATGAAACGAAGCAAAATTGAAAATGAAACAAAACAATTACATTAAATTAGATTCGTCACTAGAAAAGGAAAGTAAAGGAAAAACGAAATGAATTTCTGGGGGCTGCTTAGGCTTATATTCTTGAAAAATATGGTAAACCATCAATTTTGTTTTTACTACCTTAATATCTTGTTGATCGAAAACACTTTGCGCGGATTTTTTACTGGGGTTTGTCACTGCATCCGTCGGCAATTTTGCAGCAAGTATTTGTTCGCACCTATCATTTGTATTTACAAATGGTCCCATGTGTCTCATGTGTAGTATGACCGAGGCGTTTAATAAAAACACCTATTTTTTTCATTTTCCATTCATTCATTCAAACACGTCTCCTGCGTTCATGTTGGGGAAACACATTCAAGCGTGTATTATGCTTATCGCTAGAGCCACTGAAGTGTGCCTATTCACTTGCAAACATAAAGATAGAGAATTACAGCAAGATGGTTTTGTCATGATGTATAAACTCCATCACAAACTCATTTCCATTAAGACCATGAAAGACACACTGACCCCGGCACCACAACGCCAGCGTCGAGCCCACACCAAGCAACTGGCCCAGATCTAATGCTGCACACAATACAGACAGGCCAGTTTCCTGCCACGCACCATCAAGGCGTGGAACAACCTCCCACACCAAGCAGATGGCCCAGATCTACTGCCTCTGTTTCCGTGCGGTGAGTGAGCACACAATACAGACGGCCAGTGTCCACTTGGTGGTGTCAGTCTCGATGAGCTATCACCATCCATAGAGTTCATGGAACAACCTCCCGCCTGCTCGCGGCTCATGATCCTCTGTTTCGCCTGTCTATCATTATACTGTGATCGCTTGGGTTGACCCTACACATCTTATACTATTGAGTACTTAGCCGTGTTTCCTGTCACCTTAAGCTTACCATATATCGGGTGCTTTGTTGTGTGACCAACCTCCCGGGTTGATCAGTGGCTCGTTGAGAGCGGTCGGACCTTGTGGCTATCCTTCGGTGTCCTGGGTCTCCAAATCACAATAACTTTTTACCTCCAACCCACCTCTCGCTCCTTTTGATAATTTATTAAAAATTAAAAAAAATAAAATAATAAAAAAAAAATAGATTTTTCTTTCTTTCCCTCTTTTTCCTCTAGTGGTGCTAGCTTTCCGTATTTAGACGGTTGGGGTTATATTTCTCGTATTATCCTTCTTCAGTATTAAGCGGGGACCTGGCTTGGCTGGTTCATTCTCACACTAGCTTGGCGCGCGCATCACCCCATCAGGGGTTTCACGTATTTCATGCGGAATACCTGGCTGGCTGGGCCAAGCTTCCTGTCCTCTTTTTCTACTGTTCAATTTTTTGTTTCTTCTCTCAGTAAGTACCTCATATGGTGCCTTTCCGCGGATTCCCCTAAAGTTTCAGCATAAACAGAATAGTCAGAAGTGAATGTTGTTGTTCTTCATGATAAGAAGGGGGGGGGAAAGAAGAAGAATTTTGCTTTATGCAGGGGATCATGATTTAAGCTATTTGTTTGAATTGATTCCACACCTCATAATTGTGTGGAAGCTTCTCTTTTGTTTTCTATAAGGTCAGAATGCAGCAGGACCTAGCCATGTAAGACAGAAAGATAGTATGCATGCATAGAAAACAAAAAGATAAAGGCAGAGCTCAAAGAGTTTCAATGGCAGATTTAGATTGATAGTTACTAGCACAGAATTTCAAGAAGGTGGGGGGGACATTTTCAGGAAATTTCTCTTTCCTCTGAAGCATCGCTTTGCTGCTGGTTGAAAAGTAAACAAAATTTTGTTTACTGAACATGAGATAAGCATAGCCTAATGTTTGAATGTTACTACCCCCTAACCCCATACCCCACCCCACCCAGCCTTCTAGGGCCCCCCAAAAAATATATAATAATGAAAGAAATCTCGTGAATAAATAAGTAAGAATAAATAAGCATAAGCAGAGACTAAATTAAGGGGTTCCGACCCCATTCTGGCATCACAATTTCATAATCAAGTCGATCCAACTAGTCGACAGTTGATGTATATTAGCTATATTCCTTCTTCTGAAATTTCTTCTAGTGTTTAATACTGATGTGTATGGAAATCCTAATACTATAGTTTTGTTTCACTGTATTTAGTCCCCCCCTCCCACCCCCCCCCCCCCCCCCCCCCCCCCGCTCCCCCCCTCCCTCCCCCGCACCCCCCCCGTCCCCCCCCCCCCCCCCCCCCCCCCCCCCCCCCCCTCCACCCCCCACCGCCCCCCCCCCCCCCCCCGCCCCCCCCGGCCTACCCCCCCACCCCCCCCCCCAACCACCCCCCTATCTAGTGAACTAGTGAAATAATAATATCTGTGGTGTATTTCTTTTTTTTTTTACCAGACATTTTACATGGGCGGGTGGGGAGGGGGTGGGCGGGTGGGGGAGTGGGGTTTTTTTTAGTGGTGTTTTTGGGGTTTAGAGTAGAGGTGTTGGTGTGATGCTACTGTTTCATTCTTTTAGTAATCTTTTGAATTATGAGTGTAAGATCCTTCCTAGGGCTTTGTTTTTTTGACTTAAAGATTAGCACCCTAAACAATATTCATTATGGTTATTATTGTTAGATCTCTCTCTCTCTCGTCTTCTCTTCTCTCTCTCTCTCTCTTCCTGTCTCTCTCTCTCTTCAAAAACACACGCACACACACTCTCACTCTCTCTCTCACACACACACAGCACACACACTCTCTCTCTCTCTTTCTCACACACACACATCCCAACACACACACACACACTCCCCACACACACACTCGCCTCCCCCCAAAAAAACCCAACCCAACCCCAAGGTTTTTAGCTACCCATGCACTTTAAAAGACCCCCCACGTCACGTGCACATTCCCTCTTATGCTAGGAAGATGGAAGATTTCCTTAAGATTCTTACAAGCTATAAGCAGGGAAAACCACGTAGAAAACCGCGATCTTGCACGCGACGTCGGTGGGGTTTCTTTAATATGTGGAAGACAGCATTAGAGAGGAAGGTGTTTAAAAAGTAAGGTTGTTTTTTTGTGGGAGGCGCGGCCAACGATTTTATGAGAGAGGGAACACTCATAGCCCCAGTGGTGAGTTTGAAGGTGACAGACAAAGGAATCCCTTTTCTACTCCCCCCAGAACACGCCCCGATGACCACTCGCCTTCTGCCATGGTCCTGTCATCCTCCCACCTGCCAATAGTTATTTTCAAAAAATGTGCACTGACTAATATAGGGGTTAACTAAAATAATCACAAGGGGAAAAAAGTAGAAATTTTTTAGGGGGGGGGGGGGGGGGGGGCGGGGAAGAATAAATTAATATAAAGAGAGAGGGAGGGACCTCCTCTCATCTCTCTCTCTCTCTCTCCTTCTCTCTTACTCTCTCTCTCTCTCTATCTCTCTCTCTCTTCCTCTCTCTCACTCTCTCTTATGTGCTTATCTTGTTTCCCTCAATAAAAAAAGGTTCGTTCGTTCGCTCTTCTCTCTCTCCTTCTCTCTCTCTCTCTCTTCTCCACTCTCTACTCTCTCTCTCTCTCGCTTGCTACTTCTCTCCCTCTCTTCTCTCGCTCTCTCTCTCTCCTCTCTTCCTCGCTATCTCTCTCTCTCTTCTCTCTCTCTCTCACTATGCCCAACTAAGAAATATCATCGCAATAAGCCCCTACGGTTTGATTGCCCCCTGGCGGTTCAAATCCGCGTTCCCTCTCCTAAAAGTTTGCTCGATTAACTCTTTCATCACCAGCTGTCGCCTCTGGCACCACAATGATTTTGAGCACGCCCATGTCACTGAAAGGCACTCAGATGGGGGGTTTATCTTCGTTCTGTTTATCTAATGACCTTTATGTTCTTAAATTTTGGGGAGAAAAAGAGAAAGGCCCGATTCCCATTATATGGATGTCACAAAGGAATCCCCAATTCATTGAAAAGATTTTAAATCTTTTCTTTACCCACGTAAGTTTAATGGGAAGTTTGGCTGCTTGGAAAAGTGTAAACGGCTGGCCCCGTTGATTGACAAGGTGTTAGGAGAAAATTCTGGCTGGAATGGTTTTCACTGGTTACCTTCCCTTTGCATCATTAATCGTGAAGTGAAAGAGGGGGAGAGGCGAAAGATTAGCGCGAGGATGAACTACTGGGAGCTGAGTATGTGAGAGAGGAGGACGTGTGTTTAGCTCGACCTTTCTTGTGGTGTGGGGTCCACTTTTGTGTGACGACCATCGATGAGAGATCGCCCGTGAGAAGAGAGACGTGGCGTGTGAAAGGGGACTGTGTAGACAGAGAATAGAGGAGAGACGGGAAGAGTAGCGTTGTCCTCAATGTGTTCTATTCTGTTACTCGTTGTGTTGTTGTTTGTGCAGTCGATCTTTGCCTCTGGTTGTTCCTTCTCAGGGTAGTGGTGTTGCCTTGTTGTGCCCCTGAAAGCATAGCGAGTAGCGACTGCTAAGTATATCATGGTTCTCCACCCTTTTCAGGAACAGAGGGGGTTATGGGCAATTAGATCTTGTTACGATAGCAGGTAATAGTGTTCCGTTATTTATATATGCGAACGAAGGCATCGTTTTAGCATTACCTTTTTGAACGTTTATTATATTAATGCAATGATATGGTGTGGTGCAGTATTGCTTTTTTTTTAGCATAGAGACTTGAAAATCTGTGTGGATGTGATTTTGCGTGTCCTTTTTGTGTGTCATGTCGTAAAAGACTGTTATCGATTCTCCTCATTGTGTGTGTACATTTTCACTAATATGTTCAACGGTATGTCTGTTGAGTTTTATGTTTGTGTTATGTTTGTTTTTTAAATTCTTTCATGCCCAAAAGGGGGCGGCAAGTTGGTTTTTTTTCTTCAAAGGATTTTAAGTTCTTGATTGTGTGTAGTGTCGTGTGTTTATGGTTGTGTTTTTGTGTGTGTGTTGGTCGTCTGTCTCTCCAGCTCTGTGTCTGCCGTGCGTAGGTCGTTTTGTGTCGTGTCGTGAGTACGCACATGCATGTTTGTTTGTATATGACATTTTTCACTAAATATGTTCATACTTAATGTTCTGGTTGACGTTTTTTATGTTTTTTTGTTATTTTTTTGTTTAACTTTCTTCATGCCCCAAAAGGGCATGTCGCGTCAAAGGATTTTTTTTTTTTAAGTTCTCGATTCTTGGGTGTCCTTCGTTGTAGTGCTCTGTTTTTCGTGTGCGCTCATCTGTCCCTGGTTGTTGTACAAAAATGTGTTGTCGGTTTTGTTATCGAGCGTCGGCGTCACTACGCTGTTGTCTTTGTGTGTATTTCTGCATATTTAATGCATGGGCACACAAAAAATACATGCAATTACATGTAACGTGTAGTGTGCATCTATGTTTCATCACCCATTTTTTTATTCAGAACTAGCTTCTTTGGCGTAGTGTAGTTTTATTCAGTACATCGGTACTGAATGGTTCCGATTACAGTAGCATTGTTGTGTTGTTTGTTGTTATTATGACAAGCAAGAATTATAGAAAATGAAATTTGAAAGAAGGAAAAAATTTTAAAAAATTTATTGAATATTTTTAATTAGGTATTTTTTGTAGGATAACAATGTATTAGTTACTCTTTGTATTCACAGAGGCATCCTGTGAAATTCGGTGTTGCTCCCACCTGGATAGCGCGTTTCCCCGCAGCCAGAGTCCCCCGCTGTGCGACCAACCCCTTTTTTCTTTTTTTTCGCATGCGATTTTTTGTGTGGACGATTGATGGGAGGAAAGGGAAAAGGGGGTGGTGGTGGTAAAATTTATGGACCAATGACAACTTTTTCATTTTTGCCACTGGTAGTTTAGCGTGTGCCTAAGTGCATGGGCACACGGGACCTCGGTTTATCGTCTCATCCCGAAAAAGGGACTCCACATTTCAGAGCCGCCAAGGGCCCTAGTGCAAAGTGAGAGGAAAAATCCCCTGTACCCAGCGTTGTGAACTCGGAGTTCTACTTGTGAAAACGGAAGTGAAACGCGCTACTTAACACTGTGTAGCACCTACATAATTAGACATTTTTTTTTTTTTTTTTTTTTTTTTTTTCTCCAGATATTCTTCCACCTTTTGGTGTTTTTTTAATGAGCATTTCATCCACGCCCAAAGCAATGAGAAAGGGAGTGGGGGGAGGGGGGGATGTTTATATTGTGACAATTACAGTGGAGAACTTTACGGTCCCCCGACTGGCTGGTTGTCATGTAGGAATTAGAGTGGCTGTGTATCTTATATTAATAATCTGCCCATTCTCCCCCCCACCCCCCACCCCACCCCTCTTATCTATAGAATAGGGGCCCGAAGTATTCTCGCGCCATTTATTTTTCCGTAGATCCCCCCTGAAATTTACAGGACAGAATCAACAGAAATGGTGTGGTCGCTTGAAGGAAAGGAGAAGGACTCGATAACTCAAAAAACAGATAACCCCCCCCTTCAAAAATGATATTATTTGGGTCCCAGTATAAAATATAATCTCTCTTTTTATGTTTTTGAAAAGGTCTCTTTCTAGGTCAAAAATATTGGCTTACTCAAAATAAAATTTCAGGCTCCCTTAAATTTTGACTTCTCTTAATTTTTCTACTGTATTTATAATGGAAGGGTTAATTCTTCTTCGTCAGTCGCTCAGGACAGAGCTTCCTTTCATGAACTAGAGCGCTAGATGTGTCATGCTGCCGTTATTCCAGTGCCCCTAACTAAAGAAATTTCTAGTTGGGCCCAGCATGTCCGCCTTGTGGGCTGGAGGAGGAGGAGGGAAGGGGAAATCTTTTGTTGTTTTTTGTTAAGAGTTCATAGAACAAGGGCGGGAGAATGGCCATTAAGCAGAAAGACCAGTAGATGACAGAAGGGAAAAAGGGGAAAAAGGTCCAGAAGTCAAAGATCCGAGTGTGACAGATAGAGGGGTTACTAAGCACAGAACTTCCAGAAGGGGGGAGTAATTTGTGCAAAAGATCCCCCCGGTATCGACAGGGGTGGGTGGGGTGGGTGGGGGGTTATGTATAATTTGTTTTTTTTTTTTTTTTTTTTTTTTTTTTTTTTTTTTTTTTTTCGAGAGTTTTTTATTTTATTTTTTTTTTTTTAGTTTAAAGGGCTTTTTATACGAGAAAAATTCCCTGTGCCACCTCAACACCCTAGAAGAGATTCCACTGTATATGTTCTGTTGTCCCGCTCCCTTCTGTGAGCTGGTGTGTCTGTGTGTCTGTTTCGACTTCATCTGTGTATGTTGTCTGTCTGGTGGTTGTTATGTGCGTGTCAATGTGGGTGGGGACTGGCTGTGTCGTGTCTGTACATCGTGTCCTGTTATTGTCGTCGTCTGTGGATTCCAGATCGTCCGCGGGAGGGTGCAAGCAGCAGCTGCGGGGGACGATCATGGAGCAGCAGAAGAAGATGGAGCTGGTGCCAGTTGGCACCGAGTTATTGGGACGTCATCCGCAAGTGCATATGCTCCGCCTACTCCACCAGGTCCTCGCGCGACCTCCTCAAGGTGAGGATTGATGATTAATGAATAATGATCATCGTTTAAATCGTTTTCATTTCATATCACACTACATGGAGTCTCTTCGGACGTCATCCGCTACGTGGGTTTATCCGTCCGCTGCTTTCCCCCCCCCTCCCCCCCCCCCTCCCCCACCAGGCCTGGCGCGACCCCTATCAAGGTGAGGATGGTTGAATGAAATTTAATGATCATCGTTTTAAATCCACTTTTATGTCACCCCACTACATCGAGTGGGACGTCATCCGCCTATGCAACCCTGCTCCGGGCCTACGTCCACCACACCCCCTGGCTGGTATTTTGTTTTTTTTCCTAGTCTTAATAAATATACTTTCCATTAAGTATGTTTTTTTAAACCACTCGGCAACTGAGAGAGGCTTCGGTTCTGTGTGCTTTTGCCTTTCCCCTTTACAACGTTTTATAGGGACTCGGGCCATTTGACTAGGTTCCGAGACCCATTTACCCGCAAAACAAAAACCCAAAAAAGGTTATGGACTTTGATGCTATCTTTTCTACCTTACCGGGTTCCATTCTTCCTTGGCCTTTTTCAAAAGAAGAAGAAGGAACCACTTTAAAAAGATTTCCTCCTGCCCAAAGGAGGAACTTGCTGGGCCCAAACCCAACTATTTCTTAGTTAGGGTTCCATTAGTCGGTCAGTGTGACGCATCTGCGCTCATTAATAGACGATTTTCGGGGAAAAAAATAGGGGACGAGCCAACTTGTGAAAATTAGAGTTTGTTTACCTCCATTACTTGGTCAAAATACCATAGCGACAAGCAAACACCAATGGCATTCACCAAGCTTGGGAAACCGCAGGATTCGAAAATCAGCGTTTTTTTTTTTTTTTGCAAACATTTTGTAGTAAAAAAATTAAGGGTGTGTGACCATGTTGCTACAAAACGTGATAGAAGGCTTTGCAAACTGTGACAGGGTAAATTAATAAAAATATAAAAATGACATCAATTTTAGGAAATGACGCACTAGGCTTTTTTCTACATGCTGGACCTCGCTCGTGTCTATCGTTGTGGCTACTCCTCAACCACAAGAAAGTGAGTGGCTGGGGATTAAATATATATTTACCTGGATAGGGCAGGAGTAAACTTCGCCTGTTGACCGATTTTTGAAAAACATAAGGCCAAGATAAACTCCTACATACCCATGAAATTAATTCCCCTTAATTATTTCGAACAATTCCCAATTGACAGGAAAACTGTCTGACGGCGATCGAAAATTAAAAAGAAAGAAGAATAAGAATAACCAATGTTGGCGTTGTTTTTCTTCAGGGTTTGGGTGGGATTTTTTTGTTTGGGTTTTTTTGGGGAATACGTTGAACACTCCACTAATACGGCGCACAGGGGAATGCCTTTGCCACTGCGCACCCCACACCAGCGGCTCGCTGTTCGGCCCCAGGGCTTTTTCAACCCCGACTACATCGTTTCTACCACGAGCCTGGGTCATGACCTCAAGGTTGGGTTTTAACACCCCCCCCTGCTCTTACCTTTCCCCTGGGCAAATAATTAGTAAATTAAGAACAATAAACTAGACGGATCATGGACGCAAGGTACAATTGTTGTTTTAGGACAGGTTTTCTACCAACCTTCGTGTTCGTTGTGTTTTTCATGAACTACAAGGAACTACTTTGTTTTTAAGACAGTTTTCTGCCAAATGCTTCGTGTTCGGTTGCTGTGATTTTTAATGAACTACAAGGAAAACTACTTTGTTAAGACAGTTTTCTACCAAATGCTTCGTTGTTCGTTGGCTGTTATTTTTATGTAACTACAGGAACTACTTGGTTAAGACAGTTTTTACCAAATGCTTGTCCTGTTTGTTGTCCTCCCCTGTTATTTTATGGACTTACAACAGGAACTACTTTGTTAAGACAGGTTTTCTACCAAACTGCTTGTTTCGTTGCTGTATTTTATGGACTGCAAGGAACTACTTTGTTTAACAGACAGTTTTTCTAACCAAACTGATGTTCCCTTGTCTGCTGTAATTTTATTGTGACTGCAAGGAGGTACCAACTACTTTGTTAAGGACAGTTTTTCTACCAACTGCTGTTTCGTTGCTGTTATTTTATGGACTGCAAGGCACAATTTGTTAGGACAGTTTTCTTAACCAACTGCTTGTCTGTTCGTTTGCTGTATTTTATGAACTACAGGCACAATTTTGTTAGGACAGTTTTTTCTACCAAATGCTTCATTGTTCTGTTTGCGGTAATTTATGGGACTGCCAAGGAAACTACTTTGTTTTTTTTTTTGTTTTCAAGACAGTTTTCTACCAACTGCTTGTTCGTTGCTTGTCTGCTTTTTATTTTTTATTGGACTACAAGGAACTACTTTATTGTTTTTTTTTATATTTTTTTTTTAATTTTTAAGACAGTTTTCTACCAAACGCTTGCTTGTTCGTTGTCGTATTTTGATGAACTACAAGGCACAATTTTGTTGTTAGTGACGTTTTTCTACCAAATATGGCTTCATACGTGTTCGTTGCCTTGAATTATTATGGACTGCAAGGAAACTACTTTGTTTTAAGACAGTTTTCTAACAACGCTCTTGTCGTTGCTGTATTTTTAGGGACTACAAGGAACTACTTTGTTAAGGACGTTTTCTACCAAACTGCTTTTGTTCGTTTGCTGTATTTTATGAACTACAAGGCCCACAATTTTTGTTATGAACGCAGTTTTCTACCAATGCTTTCGTGTTTCTGCTTGAATTTAGGACTCGTCCTTTTGCAAGGAAACTACTTTGTTAAGACAGTTTTCTACCCTTTTAATGTCTTTCGTGTGTTGTTTGCTGTATTTTATGGGACTACAAGGAAATACTTGTTTAAGACAGGCGTCACTGGTTTTTTTTTTCTACCTTTTTTAAGCTCCCCCTCCTCTCTCTTTCGTGTTCCCCCCCCCCCCTGTTGCTGTATTTATGGACCTGCCAAGGGAACTACTTTGTTTTTTAAGACAGTTTCTTACCTTTAATGCTTCGTGTTCGTTGCTGTAATTTTTATGGAACTAACAAGGAAACTACTTTGTTAGGACAGTTTTTCTACCTTAATGCCTCGTGTTCGTTTTGATTGTATTTTATGGACGGCAAGGAACGACTCTTTGTTTAGACAGTTTTTTTCTAACCAACTGCTTTGTTCGTTTGCTGTATTTTATGAAATACAAGGCACAATTTTGTTTTAGGACAGTTTTCTACCGACTGCTTGTTGTTCGTTTTGCTGTTTAATTTATGGGACTGCAGGGGGAACTACTTTGTTTAAGACCCCCCTCCCCAGTTTTCTACCTTAAATGCTTCGTTGTTCGTTTGCTGTATTTTATAGACTGCAAGGCACAACTTTGTTTAGGGACAGGTTTTTCTCTACCATGCTTCTTGTTCTTGCTTGTATTTTATGAACTGCAAGGACAACTTTGTTAGGACAGTTTTCTACCAAATGCTCATGTGTCATTGACTGTATTTATGGGATGCAAGGAAACTACTTTGTTAAGACAGTTTTTCTACCTTAATGCTTCGTGTTCATTGCTGTATTTTAATGGACGGCAAAAGGAACTACCTTTTGTTATGACAGTTTCTACCGACTGCTTGTTGCGGTGCTGTATTTTATGGGACACAAGACACTCCTTGTTTTCACTGCGGTTTTTTAGTAAAATATAGACTACCATATATTTTGGACCCTATAAGGCGCTAACCCTATTTTGCTCCCCCAAATTTTACCAAATTGCAGATTTTGTTTTATTATTATATTTTGTTATATTTCATTTCAATCACATTTTTTATAAGGTTCAGTTTCATGCTTGCGTGGTGTGTGTGTGGTGTATTCAAGGCGCTCTTCAGAAAAGACGGTGAGAGGGATGAAGATGAGGCGAGGAACCGAGATCGAGGAAGAGAGAGCGAATCCGAATCATAACGAGAGAGTCGTAAAGCACTGTGACTCGAAAGAAGATCTAATGCTCTTGTAGAGTGAGGGAGGGGACGATGAATGCGACCTACACCGAAAGAAGGGGCGACGAGAAAAGGAGACGCGAGGACGGGAGTGGATGAAGAGAGCTTGATTTGTATATACGCGTTGTTGCTGGTTTGTCATTCTTGAATGCCTCAGTTTTCGTTGTCTGTTGATGAAGTAATTGATTTGTAAAGTGCGCCTTTTGGGCTCATCTGAAGTAAAGCGCTAATAAAGTACTATTATTATCATTGTATGGCGGTGCGGGTTGCGTCGTTCAGGAGTACATGCATGGATCAAGCGTTCTGTGTGACGGCGGGTGGACGGCCAATGAAGTGGCTGGCGGGAGCTGCGGCCCCATGTTTCTACAGGCATCTAAAGGACGCCGCCAAAAACACGGCAGGGTCAGTAGGCGATGTGTTCATTTTCACAACGAACAAACAATTATATGTATTTTCTATAAGTATATTATTCATAACGTAAAAACATGTTATTGTTTTTTATATTATAAAAAAAACAAGGTACCTGTGAAAAGGGAGAAAACTTCGATGCTCTTTGGGCTCCATTCTGAAGAGGGAAGTGGGTAAAGCGTCTATATTAAAATATGTACTATTATTTATTATTATTACGTTTTTATGCGTCCGGTGTCCTTGGGTTCGCGTTGTTTTCCCGGAAGTTTCTCCTTTGCACAGGTGAAGGTACCTTGTTTTTTATGCCTGCCATTTTTACGTTACTCCAAAAGGGTACTGCACAGTCATTTTTCATCTTCTTTTTATTATTCATAATTTATCTTCTTATGTATTCATTTTCATGCTCTCCCCCAAGTTTTTTCCCCGTTGGTGTACTCAGGGCTGCCAACCGTCCCCCCCTAAGGGGTATCATTGCCCCTGAAACAGTTTTTTTTTTTAAAATGGGGTACCTGATATCACCCCCCTTTTCCTCATTTTTCTCGTTTACCCCCCGACCCCCCGCTTAGGTCCTGGAAAATGTGGAGGTTCCAGTCACAAATTTCGTTAGTTAGAGCAGTCAACTTGTCTTCAGTTATTAGCTCGCCTCACTGTTAAACACAGGGAACACCCACACAACAGGCACTGTTTGACATTTTCTTACTGTTATGTTTCTGGAACCCAAAAGATTCTGTTATATAGATCGTTGTCACGAAAAAAAAAAAAGAAAATAAAAGAAAAAAATCAAAAGAAAAAAAAAAAAAAAAAAAAGGAACATAAGCGACAACCCAAAAAGTCCTACTCAAAATATTACAAGAGTCGCAGAAAGAAATTTTGCTTTAGCCTAGATCACGAAATGTTTATTTCATAATGCATGATATCGCACTGTTTTGTTCCCTGGAAAATAAGTCTCTTTTCTGTCCCTGGTTTTAAGCTGTTGTCCCTGGATGCGGAAAACTGCAAACAGGGGTTGGCAGCCCTGAGGTGTACTATAACCAGCATTGGTTTATTGTTCTTCTGCCAAACGTGCACGAACCTATTACCTTCTGGACGTTTTTTTTCGCTTCACCAACAAAAATTTTTAAAGTCCCAACCCCAGGGTCACAGAAAGAAATTTCTGTCATCCCCTGATTCCAATCCACCTCCTAAACTCATGATCCTTTTTAGGTTTAAATGTCGTAGATGTTTTTTTTTTCATCGTTGTTTTTTGTCCTAGTTTGAAGAAACCTACTGCATGCTTATCCTTAGACGTTTGTATGTATCCACATTATAATGTTGTATTTTCCCTTTTAGTGTGTATTATGTGTTTGTAAACTTTTGCTCCATTTCATGCATGCTGAATGTTGATGTCCTTTTTGTTTTATCTGGCACCTGAACAAATTTCTCCCTTGGGGGATAATAAAGTGAATATTTGATTGATTTTTGTTTTTTTTGGCAGCACTGGCAACCATGGGGTGCTCCTGCCTTTCAGGATGTCCTTGAATGCAGGAAGGATTCGATTTTTTTTTATTGCCTGGGGAGCCGGCATCGCCCCCGAATTTATGGAGAATTGAAGAAAAGAAGCAACGAATTCGAATTTCCATTTTTTTAAACGGTTTTTTTTTTTGTCGGATTCTCTCATCTCATGTGTTAAGAAATGTCCAAGAAATGAGATACCAGATACATACATGTATATTTTACATGCCTTTACCCAGGAACTGGTTTTATATTTTTAGGATTATTGTTTGAAGTCAAAGTTCCGTTAAGTTAACTGGGCGGTCCCTGGACCCCTGCCCTTGCAGGATTTAATTTCACAGGAGCTGGGCATTCCAAACTCCCATCCAACTGCTCGGCAGGGTTTTTTTTTTTTTAGTTTTTTGTTTTTTTTTTTTTCTTTTTTTTTTTTTTTAGACAATTGCATGGGTGCTGCTACTATTTCATTTTACTTTGGTTCCAAGTTTACATTTTTTTTAAAATGTTACCCCCTTGATTTGGACAGTAGAGTGAGCACTGGCCTGATGCTAGGTTAGTCGTGTCCGTCCTCCCACGTGATCCCCCCAGACCTTCACCAGAGTGCCCTTTGAAGTCTGTAAAAACTCATGGTCATTTTAAACTCATTGGCATGCGAAAATCGAATTTGGGATTATTTAAAAATTAACCCTCACAAATAACTCTAGCCAGCACACAAACCCAAAACAGACATAAACCAAAAGGAGAAATATGAAAGAAAAGAAGGGGATTACGGTGTTTTTACGTTCAGGTTTTTAGGTTTAGACATGGGAAAGTGGTAGTAAGATCAGAACTTTTTATATAAGACTTTACATAGAAAAAACTCTCCTTAAAGCAATTGGTTTCCCCACAACAAACCACTACAAAAACAATGTCAGCGGCAAAATTTGTGGTCTAAGGGATGTGAAGCGAGTTTAGAAGTATAGTGACCAAAGCGGTGGACGCGTGCAACAGGAGTTGCACGCAGACAGATTTATTTTCCCTGAATCAATATGCGCATCAAATCTGACAGCTTTCTTATTCATTCTGCACATATATCGGCTGTTGGAACGACTTTGAATGAGTTTAATTTTTAAAAGAGGGATGGAATTGATATGATGAAATGAAAGGGTCTCCCGTGAAATTGGAAATGTGTTTCCCCTTGTTCCAGGGCATTTACGCGCCCGGAGGAAAAGCTGGCGGAGGGGAGGAAAGACGAAGAGTGTCTATTGGAGGAGGAGGATGGAAGGAGAGGGGAGGAACCCTGAATCCGCGCCCGCAAAAGAAACAGGCCCATCGCCGCCCCCCCTTCAGTCAGACAGTCAGGGTGGCGCTGTGTTGTTGTTCGTTTAGTGTACGTCCCGGGACAGCAAAAAAATAATTTAAAAAGAGAGCGACAAGAACTGATTCGGCGCACACAAAGAACCACCCCCCAGACCCCACCCCTTCAGCCAGACAGTCAGTGTGTTTTTTCCGTTTCTGTGTTTGTGTTGTGTTTTTTCTAAGCTGTGTGGTTGTTATTAATGTACTGTAAGGTGGCTGTCGCTACAGAGGAGGAGATTGAAACAACTGAATGAGCAAGCGAAAAACGAAAAAGAACACTGATTCAGTGACACAAAGAACATGGCCCCGCCCCTCCCCCATTCTCGTTATGAATGAAAGTTAGATATTTTTACCGTCCACTCGAGGCTGCAAAACAGCACATCATATGGGCATATAAAAATGAACATCAATGAACATCAACCAACCATCAATCCCTAATGCTCGGACCATTCCTGGAGCTGGAAGTGCGACTGCAAACCAGGTATGAATCCGACGAAGTTTTTAATCCAACCCCCCCCCCCCCCCCCCACACACCTTCTGAACGAAAACATTGATGAAATTCTGCGGAACGTCCTTCGGACTGGAATCAGACACGTATGGGACATTTTAGTAAGGATATTTTCAAAAGGATGGTTGGAACGATCTGGATGGTCAATGCCGGAGGCCAGTTGCAACACCAGAACAGCCGCCCCGAACTTTTATGCAAATGCAGATAGTTTAATCAGTTTTTTAGTAATCGAACCAACCCCTTCTGACCGCGAATGATATGAAAATTCTGCTCTGCCTCCTGTTGAACGTCCTCCGGACCTGGAACAGACACAATATATGGGTGTCATCATTAGTAGACATAAAGATGGTCGTGGGCAAACGATCCTGGAGGCAGGTGTGCCAACACCGGAAGGAGAAAAGTCCCACAAACTTTTTTAAAACCAATACAGATGTTGTTAATTGTAACGTCTCATAAATGTCCACGTTTTTGTGTGATGATGTTTTTACCGTAACTTTTGTTGCTGTGTTACATTTTGTCTCTTTCGCCTGTACCTACATAGCTCTCTCACTATACGACGCATACCCCTCTATATTTGCCCCTCATTGCCCTCCGATGTGTGTGGTTTTTATATTAAAAAGAAAAGAAGCGGAAAAAAAAAAAGACATTGTCTTAATTGTGTTCTGCTTGTTTGTTTTGGTTCCACAGATCAATTAGCAACCCCCCCCCGAGGTATAATGAAAGAGCCCAGCACCCCCGCCCCTTCCCCCCCCCGCCACACCCAGTTGGTGATTCTGTGGTGGATTGGAATCGTGGGACCAACGGGGAAAAAATTCCAAGGCCCCCCACCCCCCTGCCGCACACCCAAGGTTGTGATTGTGATTGGAAAATCATGGACAAGGGACAGAAAATGATGATTGAATGAAATGATTGAAACGGCCCCCAACCCCACCCCCACCCCCGCCCGCACATCCCCAAACCGGGTTGGATTATGATTTGTGATTTTTTTCGAAATCGTGGGGACAACGGAAAGAAAAAAAAGGAAAATCCAACGGCCCCCACAGTTCCCCCCGACCACACCCCCAAACAGTTTTTTTTTCGTGATGGAATTCATGGACAAGGGGACCCCAGAATGGAGAAACGGCCCCCAACACCCCCCCCGCCGCACACCCAAGTTTGGATTGTGATTGGAATTTGGTGGACAAGGAGACCAGAACACCAGAATCAACCCCCACACCCTTGCTCGGCGGGATCAGGGTCGAGTACGAGTCGTTTCTTTAGACGCCGGTCGCTTCCCCCCCCCCCCCCCCAGCGCGCCCTCCCCCTGTTGCGCCCAAAAGGGTACTGTTCTAAAGAGAAACAACTTTAGAAAAATGTTGGGACGTATTATTACAAGCTCTTGTCTAGAATCGGTCCACAAAAAAAAAAGAGTATATTGTAACCAGCTTAATGGATCCGATTCAACAACTAGAAATGTAATTCACCCCGTACAAGTCACCTCTTGATTTTTAGGTTCGGATGTTTGCGGCTTTGCTCGCTTGCTGAGAAGAACAAATGCCACGCAATAAAACTATCGGCAAAAATGAAGGGTTTTTGTCCTTTTTTCTTGACAGTGTTTTGCCGAGTTGATGCTGCGAAGCCGCAACGTAACATTAGCCCTGTGTTTGAAACGGGCCCCCCCCTCCCCCCCCCCCCCCGATCTTGTCGTTGTGAATAGAGGAATGAAAATTTTTTTTTCTCTGAACAGGGTCAAGTCATTTGAAGAGCATGTGGGTTTCTTTAAAAAGTATTGTGGGACATTTTTGTCATTGGTTGGTTAACTGTACGTGGTGTGTTTTGTAGGTGCTAAGGATTGTGTACAGATGAGGGAGTGGAAGAGAGGGAGGGAGGAAGAAAGAAGATAAGAAATTAACATGATAATCAAGCCATTCTATATGTTTTTGCAATAATTAAAATTCATGTCAGTTAAGATTTTTCAAAATGCTTTTTTATATTAATGCAAGAGGTGTAAAGCATGTTGTCAGTCGATGTTTACGATGATTGCCTCGCGTGCTTGGGGTTATGTGTGTGGGAATCATACGTGATGGAAAGTGAAAAAAAAAAATACCTGATGACAGCCTACAACATATGCTTTGTTTGTTATGTTATGTGTCTCCGCGTGGAAATTTGTTAATGAATATTGAGAGCTCCAATGGGCTATTAACTGCCAGGAGAGTTTTTATATCGAGGAGGAACTGAAAAAAGCGGTATGGTGTGATACAACACACACACACACAACACACACACATAAGAACACATACACACTATAATTTATGCACACAACACATGCCATTGCATATTTTTTTTTAATTAAAAAAATGTCAGCGGTGTTGGCAATCTACATATTTTGCATTCTACTGCAAGCTTGAATCCAAGTATAACATTGAAATATATCATGGACAAGGAGGTCCTGAACAAAATTTTGAAAACCTCCGTTAACTCACCCAATTTTTTGGCGAATTTATCATTTTTTGGGGGAATTTTTGCACAGTGTAGGGGTTGTCGATCCCCTTGGCATACAGCACTCAGAACCAATAATAACCAATGCCTCTTTTTGGTTTTGAGAGCCATACTCTTTCTTAACATTTTTTTAAAAAACTGAGCCGTTGCTGTGGAATTTCCCATCACTGTACCAAAACAATTTACTGTAACGCTCTCACTACATTATGGACCCTTACTTAAATTATGCTAATGTCGACCAATGAGCACAGCCATTGGGGGTGGTAAAGTATGGGTCTTTTGGTACCCACGTGTCGTCTCCATGTATCCGGCCACAAGGTGAGCGTGCCATATTAGGGAGACCGCCATCTTAGTCAGTAGTAACTTTGTTTATTGAAAAATGCCCCAGATTCGATGCTTGTTTTTACACCCAAAATCTGACCTAACGATGGCGACCACTTCCGTCGGCTTTATTCGGCATTGCGCACGAAGGAGGAGGGGGTGGAGGGTGGAGGGAAAGGGAGCAAAAGGTGGGAGTCCAGCCAGTCGTCCCCCCTCTGTCATCATCACTGAAGAACAATGAACGGATCTGGTGTGCTGTGAGCACAGAACTAGGTTTTGTTGTATTTTTGACTCATTTTAATCTCAAATTAATTAGGATGCTTTTCAGGAGCCCACTATAAGCTGCTAGCTTTGTTGATGCTCTCTGTTGCTTCTGCTGAGTATTTTCTTTTCGGTTAACTTAGATTATACGTGTCGTGTGTGTTGTTGTCGTGTGTCCTGTATGATCGTGTGTGTGTCGTGTCTGTGTTTATTGTCTAGTTAGTGTGGTTTCTATGATAATTTGATTTTGTTTTGTTTTAAATGATGTTTGTATTTTTGCTTGATCTTGGTGAAAAAACGTTAATGTGTTTTTTCCCATTTTTTGCTTAATTTGCCATTGTGGGGCTTCTTGTTTTCTTGTTATTTGATAAAGTCTCATGGTTGTGGTTTATTTCCTCCTGACGGGACGGGCATGGTGTAAAAATTTTGTTTTGTTAAAGAAATGCCCCCCCCCCCCCCCCCCCCTGAAAGCTTATCTGTTTACCCTCATTAAAAAAACATTCGTTTATTCGTGTTATTCGTTATTCTGTTATTCGTTAATATGTGTTGTTTGTTTTGGAAAAAAAAATTATTAAAAAGGGGGGCCCCCTTTCGCTGGCCAGACATTTTAGCCAAAAAAAATTACTATTAAACCCCCCTTCTTAACCTGGGGTTAGTTTTTAGAGAGAAAGAAAAAAATCTGCAATATTGCAAATTCCTCTGTTGCATGTGTTGAACATTAGCCTATCCTTGCCTCCCAAAATTAAGAAATAGGGTATTTGGATAACAGGCCCTGATTTGAGGCCTTTTAGTTACATGGGTGTTAAACCATGTGGTGCAAAAATGCGACATTGGTGGTGAAAGGGTTAAAGATCTGTTTCAACCAAATTAGGATAATTGTTTATGCTTGGATGATCTTTTATGCTACTTTTATGTAGGCCTACATTGGTCATAAGCCCATCCCCTCTATCTGTGTATCGTTGTTTAATTGGCATTTGTGTGTATTTGATAGCTTTTGTTTAATTGGCATTTGTGTGTATTTGATAGCTTGTGTAACTTGGTATTAGTGCCAGTACTGTCACTGTGTATTATGTATTATGTATTAGGTACTTTATATTCACAGAGGCGTCTCTGTGAAATTCGGGTTGCTCCCACCTGGAGAGCGCGTCGCAGCCAGAGGCGCTCCACCCAATTTTCTTTTTAATTGTGCGTGCGTGTGCGTGTGTGTGTGTGAGAGTAGGTAGAGAGAGAGAAGGTGTGTGTGTGTGTGTCGCAACAATGTGTGTGGGTGTGTGTATATAAAATGGTGCGGGTGCTTTCTAATGACATGATAAACAAATACCTAATGATTGAACAATCATTCAATTGTATTTCTGACGAAATAAACACGTTTTTTTCTGAAGTTTTACAGTTCATTTTTTAGTGTATGAATGATTGTCAGCCTGGTGAAAATCCTCGTATCTGTCATTTCAGAACCAAACAAAAACTGCTAAAACCTCGTAACTGCACATTTTGGTTAACATTTACCAAATTAGACACAATGTATTGTAGAGTGTTTCAGAAATGATGAAAATTGGCACCTTTCAATATTTTACAGAACAAAAAACTGGCCTCAAAGGCATTTAGACATTTTTATAGACAGTTTTTAATTTTCTCAATACTGTGATTTTGCAGATACGAGGTCTTTGAATGACCGAGACGATATACAAAATAATGTATAAATAGTTATTTTCAGACATGTCGATGAACCAGCTACAAAAAATTATCTTCTCACACACACACATGCACAAACACAAAAGCACACAAACATGGACATGCATGCACATGCACACACACTCGCACTCTCATAAGTGTATTTGTACATACAATACATGAACTAAAAAAATGGAATGGAAAATATGTCAGCAGAGAGGATTTTGTTTCATTTGAAAAAAAAAAAAAAAAAAAATACATTTCAGACTATAAGGCAATACTTAAGTTGTGACCCAGCACCACGAAAGGGACATTAAGTCGCTGGGCTAGTTTCTAACAACAGGCTTGCAAAGTCACAAAAAATCTTTTTTTTGTTTGGTCAATTTGAAGTTATGGGTAATTTCTTGTTCTCTAACATCTTATCTTTCATGTTAACTTTGTGACTTATCCCTTCCGCTTATTGCTTGCTCTCTTTTACTTATTTGGGGATAGGCACGTGAGGCTTACGCGTGTAATGTGCACAAAGCCATAGAGTACTCTCCATCCGTAAGTAAAGGTACACAACTACTATCAAGGCACCTACAGTGCCTATTCACTTAGCTCGGTACTAAAAGAGGTGTAGAGGAGCAGATCCAACTTCCTCAATCTGTGTCGCTAATGTCTCGCTCTTTCGATGAATAAAAAAAGAAGAAAAAGTCTGTTCCATATTTTTGTTAAACTTTACAGTTTAGCTGTAGAAAGCAAGCCACTTTGAAACAAATCAAAGTCACTAACGATAAAGGGCGTAAAAGGGCCGCGAGGCCCACTTCTAGCCCTAATTACTACTACTACTACTACTACTACTACTTGACTTCTGTTGATCATGTCAGCTTTGACATCGATAAATCAGAAGATCTGTGAACGCTTTCCTGCTTCAGATGGATATCATATGTATGAACCACCGAGTTTACTGGATAGTCTTTGTTTCCAGGCCATATGGCCATAGGGAGCGAGGTACGTATGCGTCCAGTTTTCAGTTTAAATTGGTCTCCCCACTGCATTCAGCAGACGCATTCCGATTTTGGAGGAGGAAAATGAAACCCCATAGATGTGAATGGATGTGAAGTCCCTGGTTCTCCACATCTGTGTGCCGGTCTGTCGTTTCAGACTATGACTGCCAGATAGCAAAGGTAGCAGCTGCTATTTTGGATGGCAGGGATAGAATTGTGTTTATAGTGGAGATGCCTTGCCCAGGGTACATCCTTTAGGATTGCAACACTACAAGCCAGAACATAAAATGCCCCCTAGTTTGAGTCACGTGGGTGCAACTACACAAAATGAAAAAACCCTGAAAGGCCGGGGTCCAGGGGTAATGTCCCCCGGCAGCTGAAGCAAAAATTGATTAATGAAGGTATTTTAGTTTGCTTTTTCCCACAATTTATACAAATGCTTTGAAAACTACAGTAGACGCACAAAGATCTTGTTTGACAAATTTAAAAAAAAAAAAATTCCTTTTCTGGTAAAATTCAAAAAACAGGAAATCCTTGTATAGCAGGGAAAGTTGCACCCGTGGAGTCATGGTCTTCCCCATTTAAAGACGTAGCCGTGCCATGATTTCCCATTAGTGTAGAATACCATCTATTGTACAGCTCTGACTTTAGTATTGGCCCTTTGCTATACAGGCTAAAGCCATCTACCATGGCATGAAATCACAGTGCTAACCTTTGGCTTAAAGACCCCCCACGTCACGTGTGTCATTCCCTCTTATGCTAGGAAGATTTCTTAATAAGATTTCCTACCAGCTATAAGAGGGGAAACATGTGAAAACCGTGATTTTTGACACGTGACGTGGTGGGGTCTTTAACCCCTTGACTGCCATAGAAAATTAAAGAAAACCTTCTTTGGGCAAATCATGCCATGAAAAAGACAACTGATAGAGCTAATCTGGCAAAATGGTCTTGGGATTATTACTCTTTTGACTGTGTTAGAGCAAAAGCCAGCATATCAGGGTTATTCCTCTTCATCTGATGATATCATCAGTGATGTCATCAGGTCAGTACGTAATACGTTGGTGGCAGTCAAGGGGTTAAGATCAGATACGAGGCATCTTGGACCAAGCTTCGTAGGGAACTCAAGCATCCCCCCCCTCCCCCCCCCCCCCACCAAGTCCTGCTGTAATAACTAACCGGGCCTCTCTGTTATGAAGAAGGGCTTTTTAACAATGGCCACTTTCCTTCTTCTCCGGCGTGTGCTGCCAGACTCCGACCCCTCTTGCTCTCTGTCATCGAAACTGTCAGATTTCTCCAAACCACCACCACCACCCCTTTCGCCCTCCTTCTTCTCAGCACCGACATTACTCTCAGTCTTCTTCTCTGTGTCGCTTTCACCACCTTTTCCCTCTTTCTCCGCCACCTTTTCGCCTTTCGGCGCATCGACGACGTGACTCTGAGCCTTCGACGACGCGGCGTGCGCTTTCTCATCACCTCCCGCTCTAATTAACGGTGGGAGGGGAGGTGATGATGTGCCCCCCACCCCCACCCCCGCCCCACCAGAAACCTCACCGAGCACGACCGACTTGAGCGCGGCTAGATGACCGTCGGAAGTTTGCGGCAGTTCCTTATTACGAGGCAGCTGCGTAACGAACGGAGTGGCAGATATGGCTAGCTGTTTAGGAGGCGGGCGAGGTGTAGGGGAGGAGGTCTCCGGGGCTTTGTTGGTGTCCAGGTCGAGGCGAGGCTTGTGGGCGTCCCAGCCCAGCTGGAGGGTGGCTCTTTCCCGGCGGGTCAGCTGGGCGGAGGGGCGCACCGTGCTCCGGAAGGCGGGCGGTTCCTTATCGTCCATGGCCTCCTCCCACACGTTGCGCTTCTTCCTGGTCTTCAGGGTGAAGACGTCGATGGTGGTCAGGGTGGAGGGGGTCTTACACTGGGATCTGTTGGGAAGAAAAAAGGTATTCGGTACTTTATAGTCACAGAGGCGCGTCTGTGAAATTCGGGTTGCTCCCACCTGGAGAGAGCGTCGCAGCCAGAGGCGCGCCACCCTCTTCTTTGCATGCTTCTTTTGTGTGACTGATGAGCAGGCATCAGAATTGTCAGAGGATTCAGGTGATTTCAGAGGATTAAGAATTTTTGACAGAGGATTGGCTTCTCTTGTCATGTTTGGGATGTTTGTTCAGCGTTATATTTTAAATTAAATAGCATTTAAAAGTGATTTGTCACTTATTAAGCCTTTATGGTGGTGTTGGAAACTCATTTCAGTGTTGTCCCTCTTCAGTCTAGGGCCTTGATGGCCCTTTTACTGCGGTTTTCAGAGGATTGGACTTCAGACTATTCTGATGCCTGTAATTGGTATTTCGTACTTTATAGTCACAGAGGCGTCTCTGTGAAATTCAGGTTGCTCCCACATACATGGAGAGAGCGTCGCAGCCAGAGGCGTGCCACCCTTTTCTTTGCATGCGACTTTTGTGTGACTGATGAGGAAGGAAAGGGGGTTGGGGGTAAATTTGAACCAAATGACAACTTTTCCGTTGCCACTGGGTTTAACGTGTGCTAAGTGCATGGGCACACAGGACCTCGGTTTATCGTCTCATCCGAAAGACTCCACGTTCAGATCGTGATGGAGTGCTTAGTGCAGAGTGGGAAGAAAAATCTCCTGTACCCAGGCTCGAACTCGGGTTTATCGCGCACGAGGCGAACGCGTTACTTCTGTGCTTTTCTTCATGGGGGGATTGTTTGCTGGCTTAAAGACTCCAGGGATCATCATCCCAACAGCGGCCAAAGCACTCGAACACTATGGTAGAAATGCACCAGCTAGGGATGAGAGCATTACAAATGTGTGTGACCGTTTTTGATGACCCCACCACATGGGCAGCCACACTCCGACTTCAGAGGATACAATGGGGATAATTAGAAGGTGTGGTGGAGGGGGTAGCTGTTGATGCCGACCCACTGACTCAATCCCACTGGGATCCGATTGCGGGGATCTACGGAAAAAATGCGCAACTTAAGGCCTGCTACACTACATACAATTCGCTGTCAATGCGATGCGATTGTGACGATGCGAGTCACGATTCTCACGTGAGAAATATCAAAATAATTCTACCACTTTCGCTCTATATACTTGAGTAAGTGGACCCAACACATGAATAATTCCACGTGAATCATGACTCGCATCGTCACAATCGCATCGCATTGACAGCGAATCGTATGGATGGAAGTTCAGTTTAACGTCGCGTATCGGCTTTCGCCATGTACGACGGGCTGAACAAACCAACCAGGGTATGAACAAAAATTTATATTCCTGAATCACTGTCTTAGCCAAAAGGCAGAGAAGCGATCAGAATATGCTAATACATATAAGCGAATCGTATGTAGTGTAGCAGGCTCTTTAAAGCCCTAATCTATGATCAACTTATGACGCCGATTTGACCGCCAGGGGGCAATCAAACCAGTAGGGGCTTATCACGCTGTATCCGTAGTTGGGCGTAGTGAGAGAGAGAGGGAACATTTGTGACTACTGCAAAGAACACCTTTTGCAAGAGTGAATGCCCTTGGTGGGTGGGGAAAGATGGTTGAGTACTGACCAAACAAGGGCCTAACTCTCGCCAATAACCCTATTTTGAGGCCACTTAATGGCTGACATTTGCAAGAGTGAATGCCCTTTTGGATACTGATCAACAAGGGCTTAACCCTTGTCGTCAAGGGCGTTAATAACCCTAGTTGCAGTAGCTAATAGATAGAAGAAGAGAGAGGAGGGGGGGGGGGGGGATCATCACCACCACCCTAAGCTACGTGACCCAGCCAGACAGGACCCATTCACATGGATGCTCCTGCTTTCAGGATGTCCTGAAGTTCAGGAGTTTTTTTGTCCAGGATGTCCTGAAGTTCAGGATTTATTTTATTGCCTGGAGCCGGCGTTGCCGGATTATGAGAATTTGAGAAGATGCATTTTGCTGGTTATAGAGGTTGTGAAGCTTAACCAGAAGTGAAAGTGCAACGAGAGTCTGTCAATTACATTGGAAACTGTTGTTTCCCTTCAGCTTCCAGGGGGGCAACATTGCCCCCCAGAACCCCCAGGAGGGGCGCTGTCCCTGCACTCCGCCGGGGCCTGGGCGGCACCTGGACCCCTGCCTTGCAGGATATTTGAAATTTCCCCAGGAGCACCCATGCATTCAGCGGATACTAACATGATGCTGAATCGGACAGAAACCACGTAAAACACTCACTGGAGGGGCCTCATGTATCCCGGCATGTTGAGGTGGAGGGGGTCGGCGCCGTAGGCCTGGATGATGTTGGCGCGCTGCTTCACCTGGGGCGATGCGGGGCGCTCCACCAGGATCAAAGGCTCGTGGTTCACGCAGGGGTTGGTCTTCATGAAGTGCTGCTTCACCTGCTGCATCTGACGCACCAAAAAATAATCAACCCGTGGGGTTTTTAAAATTTACACCTATGGGATCTTTACAAAATCAACCCCTTTTTTTTTCAAAAAAACACATCCCATGGGATCTTTAAAAACACATCCATGGGATCTTTACAAACCCAACCTGCATGGGATTTTGTAAACACACTCATGGGATCTTTAAGAAACAAAGTGCTGCTTCAGCTGCTGTATATGACACAGAAATCAACCAATGGTATATGTAAAAAAACAAAAACACATTCATGGGGTCTTTAAAACCATACCCAGGGGATCTTTTTTAAAAAAAACCCACACAAAGTGCTACTTTAGCTGCTGCCTTGACACACAGGAAAAAAAGCATGGGATTTTAACGCACACGCACACACACACACACGCACACGCACACACACACACACACACACACACACACACAGAGGCGTGAGATTGAGAAATTATGATTTAGGCTGAAGAGCGTCCAAAAAACAGCTGAAGGAAGGCTGAAGCCCTTCAAACTGAAGCTTTAAAAAAAATATAACTAAGCCTTAAAAACAGCATTAGAAAGAGAATTTATATTTTAATTCATTTTTATTCACCCATAATGAGTATTTCTATACAGAAGTGGTCTCTCTTTGATCTAAAAAATGACCTAAAGGCTGAAGAATATCATGCCTGAGACACACACACACACTCCACCCCACACACACCTCACCACCACCGCCACCCCATCACTAATATAACCACACACACACGCGTGCGTACGCACACCACTCTCACACACTCTCTCTCTCTCTCTCTCTCTCTCTCACCCACACACCCACAGACATACTCCACCCCACCCACACACACCTCACCACCACCACCACCATCACACCATCACTAATATAACCACACACACGCGCGCGCGCGCGCGCACACCACTCGCTCTCTCTCTCTCTCTCTCTCTCTCTCTCTCTCTCTCTCTCTCTCTCTCTCTCTCTCTCTCTCTCTCACACACATACACACACACACACACACACCACCCACCACACACACACACATCTCACCACCACCACCACCCCATCACTAATATAACCCCCCACGCACACACATCACCCCCACCCCACCGTCTCTCCTGACCTTAAACTCCATGCGTCTCATCTCGGTGCTGATTCTGCCCAGGCGCAGTTTGAGCACGGGGTCCTGCTTGGTGTTGACGTTGAGGAGGCACTCCCCGAACTTGGAGTCCTTGGGGTTCCGCGCCGCCATCACGGCCCGCTGGATGTCCATCTCCGACCCTCGACTCCTCCTCTCCCGTCCAGCCCCCGGCCGGCGAATCTCCGACATGACGAACTCTCTCCGCTCGCTGTGGACATCAACAAAATGAGTACGGTATTTCTCTTTACGGACTATTACTATTAGGCGATACTTTGTTTTTCTCGGACAGAGGTCCCTGCGCCTTTTAATATGACTGATAATCATTTTTTTAAATATAGTAATAAACGATAGAAGACGGGGTTAAAAAAAAAAAGCCCATGGGCGGGTAAGAAGCCCATGCCAATTATCTCACGAAATGAAGCAAATTTCAGTCCCATTTTGCCCATGAGACGAGTGTTAATGTTTAGCATTCGTCTCATGGGCTTGTTCCCCCCCGTGGGGATACCGGGGGGGGGGGTCTTTTGCATAAATAGTTTCCCCCACCTTCTGGAAGTTCTGTGCTTGTAACTTCCTCTAATCTGTTACTCTCTTTGACTCTGCCTTTTCCCTTTTTGCTTACTGTCATCTACTATCTTTCTGCCTTACCGGTCCATTCTCGGGTGGGGGGGTAGTTGCCGTTTTTTTTCAAGAAGCGCTTTCAAAAGCATTTCCACCCAGCCGAAGTCGGACTTGCTGGGCCTAACTGTTTCTTAGTTAGGCGCATAACGGCAGCATGACGCATCTGCGCTCATAATTGACAGGAAACTGTCTGAGCGATCGAAGAAGAAGCCTCATGGGCAAATTTGACTGAAATGTTCTTTATTTCATGAGATAATTGGCATGGGCTTCATACCCGCCCATGGGCTTTTTACCCCGTCTTACCCTACCGTATTTTATGGACTATAAGGCGATACTTTTTTTTCGAGGACAGAGGTCCCTGCGCCTTATAATGTGACTGATAATCATTTTTTTAAACCCTTTTAATCGCCACTGTCGCCTCTTGGCACCACAATGATTCAACACCCATGTCACTAAAAAAGCATAAAATGAGGGTCTGGTATCCACTGGCCTTATGTTCTATGGCTTGGGAGGTAAGGACAGGCCCTATTTTATGCATGTCACAGAGGAATCCCCAATATTGCAGACATAATCTTTTCTCTACCCGGGTAAGTTTAATGGAAAGCTTGGGCTGAAAAATGGCTGGCGTTGAAAGGGTTACAATATAGGGGAAGACGGGTAAAAAGCGCATGGGCGGGTAAGAAGCCCACCCCAATTATCTCATGAAATAAAGAAAATGTCAGTCAAATTTGCCCATGAGACGAATGCTAGACATTAACGCTCGTCTCATGAGCAAAATGAGACTGAAATTTGCTTCATTTCATGAGATAATTGGGGTGGGCTTCTTACCCGCCCATGCGCTTTTTACCCCGTCTTCCCCTAGGCTAGTAATAAACTATGACCAACTCAGAATTGTGTGTAAAATTAGGGGGGGGGGGGGGGGGGGGGGGGGGGGGGCGCCTTATAGTCCGTAAAATACGATATTTAATAGTACCAAAAAGTTACCAAACGACCATAATGTGACAAATTCAGAATTTCAGTAATTTCCTCGACTCCGCTCCCAACCAGCCCCCGGCCCGACGACTTCTCCGACATGACAAACTCCCTCCACTCGCTGTGGACTAAATCAACGAAATGAGTATGTTTAAAGTACATGTACAAATACCAAAAGACACCGACGAATCTCCGACATGACAAACTCTCTCCGAAAATCAATGAAATGAGTATTTGATAGCACATGTCAGGGCTACACCAAGTAGGCCTACTTTGTGATGGTGGTGGTGTGTGTGGGGTCAGGGGGGGGGGGGGGGAAAAGGAAAGGGGGCTCCACCACCAGTGGGGCCGCAATAGGTCCGCACAGAGGGTTCAGGGGACAAAGGGCTGAACATTTTTTTGGCGGTTTAGTTATTTTTAAGGCAAAAATTCGAGCCAAATTCTGACATGATAGATCCACATCGGTTACGTGACATTTCTACCCTGTATAAGGTAGACCTACATGCTTTAGGGACTGGGGGTCAATAATATTTGTATTGTTAAAAATGAATAAAATGTTCTTGAATGAAAATCTGTTTGAGTAACGTCCTCCGGTCTGGAACAGACAAATATGGGACATTAGTAGATATAAAGATGGTGGAAACGATCCTGTAGGCAATGCCCGGAGGCAGTGCAACACCAGGAAAGTCCCGAATTTTCAACCATACAAATACAGCAAGTTCTCTTCATTAATTAATTCGTACAGTCTTAGAGTACTCCCTTTCTTACTAATTCAACAACTTGCCTATGATTACCACATTATACGAAATTCAAATAAGATCGGAACAACTAGGCCTATTTTCATGCTCAAAGTCAATTAAAGATACACTGACCCACCACGATTAAGTCCCAGTTTTTTTTTTCCTGGGTAGCTGTGACCCACATACAAATTCCCCCAACTTGAAATTGAGGCTGCTCTTTAAAATGATGTTTCGTTTCCAATTTGGGGGCATTTGTATGAGAGTAAAACCTGGTCAAAACAAGATATATTACCAGCTATAAGAGGGAAAACACGTGAAACCCGTGATTTTGACACGTGATCTAGTGGATCTTTAATAAGCGTTCTTCAGTTTAAATTTAAGTAAATGAAAACGAAAAAGGAAATGTTCGCTTTACACAACAACCAAATCATGCACAGATTCTTTCCAGTATTCAAAGCGAGTTAACTTAGCTTTGACTGAAATTAGGGGAAGACGGGGTAAAAAGCCCATGGGCGGGTAAGAAGCCCCACCCCAATTATCTCATGAAATGAAAGCAAATTTCAGTCTCATTTTGCCCATGAGACGAGCGTTAATGTCTAGCCTTCGTCTCATGGGCAAACGTTTTGACTGAAATTTTCTTCATTTCATGAGATAATTGGGGTGGGTTTCTTACCCGCCCATGCGCCTTTTTTTACCCCGTCTTCCCCTATTGTACCAGTTTGTACCAGGCCATAAAGATGTACCAGGCCTATTTCTTCTTACACACAAACCCTCATTACACTAACCTACCGTTTGTCTCCTCGTGTTGCTATTGTTCGCTTAATTTATCGCACCCACACCACCCACACACATCCAATAGGCCTACTGCATTGCGTGACAGGCTAGATTATTCAAGCGATTGGCTTGAAACCCTTTCACGCGAGCCATATTTCAACCAAACATTTCCATTAGAACTTACCTGGGTAGAGAACAAAATCCATCTGCAGTACTGGGGATTCTTCTGTGACATATAAAATAAGGTCTATCCCTTACTTCCCAAAACTAAGACAATAGGTCTTTGGATAATAGACCCCAGATAGAATTTGATGCCTTTTAGTGACATAGGTATTGAATCACTGTGGTGCTAAGATGCGACTTTGGCGGTGAAAGGGTTCATACAAGTATGGTGTTTTGCTAGCATCAAAAATAAGGAAGACGAAAAGACAGATTGTGAAAAAAATGTTTAAAGGGACACCCTGACGGATGAGGTTTTTTTTGCAAGAAACACGTCGATGGTCGGTCACCAGAAAGACAGTCTTTTCAAGGATAGGAACACTCACTTTGCTCTGGTTTCCTATAAATCAAACCGTCAAAATGAGCTTAACGCCCTCCGGTCTGGAACTATTATTATATTAGTAGATATAAAGATGGTGGGAACAATCCTGGAGGCATTGCCCGGAGGCAGTGCAACACCAGTAAAGTCCCGAATTTTTAACAATACAGATGTGAAGAAAAACAAGAAATGTAATCAGAAATCGGTTAGAAAACGTTAAAACTGTCGATTTTGACGCCTCTCGTTGACCATAGAATGAAGAGAGTTATTAACCCTGGTACAAAATCATGATTTAGGATTTAGTGCGTCTTAAACAAGCTTAACACTGGTAATAACATGTAAATTAGGCTAAACAGCCCAATCGTTTTGGGAGTTTTAGCTTAATTTGGCATACTTCTTCTTCTTCTTCTTCAATCGATCAGACAGATGTTTCCTGTCAATTATGAGCGCATATGTGTCATGCTGCCGTTATGCGCCTAACTGAGAAATATTTAGGCCCAGCATGTCCGGACTTCGGGTTGAGGAAATCTTTTTGAAAGTGTTTCGTGACAAAAGGCAGGAGAATGGACCAGTAAGGCAGGTAAGATAGTAGATGACAGTAAGAAAAGGTGAAAAGGCAGGAGAATGGAACGGTAAGGCAGAAAGATAGTAGATGGACAGTAAGCAAAGGGAAAAGGCAGGATAATGGACCGGTTAAGGCAGAAGAAAGATAGTAGATGGACAGTAAGCAAAGGGAAAATGCAGGAGAATGGACCGGTAAGGCAGACAGATTAGTAGATGACAGTAAGCAACGGGTAAAAGTCAGGGAGAATGGGACGGTAATGCAGAAAGATAGTAGTATGGACAGTAACGCAACGTGAAAAAAGGTGGGAGAATGGCACAGGTAAGGCAGAAAGATAGTAGATGACAGTAAGGCAAAGGGGAAAAGGCAGGAGAATGGACCGGTAAGGCAGAAAGATTGTAGATGACAGTAATCAAAGGGAAAAGGGCAGTAATAGTAAGAGAATATTTATATAGCGCACATTCTATGTGTGTATCTACTACTCATGACGCTTTACAAAAACTAAGAATCGCCCAACATACAAAATTACAGACATATCAAACATACTCAGACGCGCTCGCATACCCACCCTCACCCTCACGCTGTGACATGTTCATAGACATAAAAACCATGCATCTTCGCATAGCACACAAACGGGTTCACACACACACACACGTACTCGCGCGCGCACGCACGCACGCACGCACGCACCACACACGCACGCAGCACGCACGCACACGCCACAACACCACACACACGCGCGCGCTGCGCCGCGTGCGCTTCCCCAATCCTCCCCTCCCCGTCCGCACACACCTCATTCACGCAGACCCATAGCATTTCAATAACTGAGGCTGAGATTGCTCTCCTTCCCTAACGCCAATGCGAACATTATGCTGAGAGACAGAAGGGTGTTTTCAGATTGGCCTTAAAGCTTGACAGAGAGTTTGCAGTGTCAAAAGAGAGTGACTAGATTAGATGAAGTTACAAGTAAATAACTTCCAGAAAGGTGGGGGAACTATTTATACAAAAGACCCCACGGGGGGATTTGCATACTACTACCCCTATTAACTGTTTTAAAACGCACGACTGGCTGCTTACGCTAATCTACATAAGCTAGGCTACCCCTGTTAAATTGTGTTTAAGACGCTCTTCATTATCTTAGGCCCCCCTATCCGTTACCACAACTGATTTTATCCCCAGTTTTGTGGTAAGCCAAGTTTTTCTTTTACTTTTTC
>CM065695.1:4536150-4560013 GCA_017654935.2 Phymorhynchus buccinoides | reverse complement strand
GACGGACTCTGAGCCTTCGACGAACGGCGTGCGCTTCTCATCACCTCCCGCCTCTAACTAACGGTGGGAGAGGAGGTGATGCATGTGCCCCACCCCCACCCCCGCCCCACAGAAACCCTCACCGGCACACGACCGACTTGAGCGCGGCTAGATGACCGTCGGAAGTTTGGCGGCAGTTCCTTATTACGAGGCAGCTTTTGGGGAGGGGTAACGAACGGAGTGGCAGATATGGTAGCTGTTTAGGAGGCGGGCGAGGTGTAGGGGAGGTCTCGGGGCCTTTGTTGGTGTCAGGTCGAGGCGAGGTTGTGGGTCCCAGCCCGCTGGAGGGTGGCTCTCTCCCGGGGTCATCTGGCGCGAGGGGCGCACCGCTGCTCCGGAAGGCGGGCGGTTCCATTATCGTCCATGGCCTCCTCCCACACGTTGCGCTTCTTCATGGTCTTCAGGGTGAAGACGTCGATGGTGGTCACCCCCCCCCCCTGGGGGAGGGGTCTTGCACTGGCCGTGGGGGGGTGAGAAGAAAAAAAGGTATTCGGTACTTTTAGCACAGAGGCATGTCTCTGAAAATTCGGCTGCTCCCAAATACATGGAGAGAGGTCGCAGCCAGAGGCGACGCCACTCTTCCTTTGCATGCGACTTTTTGTGTGACTGATGAGCAGCATCAGAATTGTCAGAGTATTCAGGGGATTTCAAGAGATTAAGAATTTTTGACAGAGGGAATTGGCTTCTCTTCATGTTTGGGATGTTTGTTCAGCGTTATATTTTAAATTAAATAGCATTTAAAAGTGATTTGTCACTTATTAAGCCTTTATGGTGGTGTTGGAAACTCATTTCAGTGTTGTCTCTCTTCAGGCTATAGGGGTTTGATGGCCTTTTTACCGCGGTTTTCAGAGGATTGGTCTTCAGACTGTTCTGATGCCTGTATTTGGTATTTCGTACTTTATAGTCACAGAGGCGTCTTTGTGAAATTCGGGTTGCTCCCACTTGGAGAGAGCGTCGCAGCCAGAGGCGTGCCACCTCTTTATCTTTGCATGCGACTCTTGTGTGACCGATGAGAAAGGAAAGGGGGTTTGGGGGTAAATTTTGAAGACCAAATGACAAATTTTCCGTTGCCACTGGGTTTAACGTGTGCTAAATGCATGGGCACACATGACCTCGGGTTTATCGTCTCATCCGAAAGACTCCACATTCAGACCGTGACGGAGTGCTTAGTGCAGAGTGGGAAGAAAAATCTCCTGTACCCAGGCTCGAACTCGGGTTTATCGCGCACGAGGCGAACGCGTTACTTCTGTGCCACTCTACACGGGGGGATTGTTTGTTGCTGGCTTAAAGACTCCAGGATCATCATCCCAACAGTCGCCGAAGCACTCGAACACTATGGTAGCAATATTGCACCAGCTAGGGATGAGAACATTACAAATGTGTGTGACCCGTTTTTGATGACCCAATCCACGTGGGCAGCCACACTCCGACTTGAGAGGATACACTGGGGATAATTAGAAGATGTGGTGGAGGGGGTAGCGGTTGATGCCGACCCACTGACTCAATCCCACTGGGATCCGATTGCGGGGATCTACGGAAAAAATGCGCGAAAACTTAAGGCCTGCTACACTACATACGATTCGCTTTCAATGCGATGCGATTGTGACGATGCGAGTCACGGTTCTCACGTGAGAAATACTTCCGTCTAAAAATGATTCTACCACTTTCGCTCTATATACTTGAGTATAAGTGGACCCAACACATGAATTGCCACTCGCATCCAGTCATAATCGCATCGCATTAACAGCGAATCGTAGCCTATGTAGTGTAGCATACCCTTTAAAGCCCTATTTATGATCAACTTATGACGCGGATTTGACCGCCGGGGCATCAACCGTAGGGGCTTATCACGCGATATCCTTAGTTGGGCGTAGTGAGAGAGAAAGAGAGGGTGGTAACATTTGTGCTACTGCAAAGAACACCTTTTGCAACAGTGAATGCCCTTGGTGGGTGGGGGAAGATTGTTGAGTACTGACCAAACAAGGGAATTTAATCTCTCCCATAACCCTATTTGAGGCCACTTAATGGCTGACTTTTGCAAAAGTGAATGCCCTTTTGATACTGATCAACAAGGGCTTAACTCATGCCATCAAGGGCGTTAATAACCCTACTTGTAGCTATAGATAGAAGAAAGAGAGAGGAGGGGGGGGGGAAATCCCACCACCCCTAAGCTCGTGACCAGCCAGTCAGGCCCATTCAACATGGATGTTCCTGCTTTCAGGATGTCCTGAAATACAGGATGTTTTTTGTCCAGGATGTCCTGAAGTTCAGGATTTTTTGTATTGCCTGGAGCCAGGTGTTGCCGGATTATGAGAATTTGAGAAGATGCATTTTGCTGGTTATAGAGGTCATTAAGTTTAACCAGAAGTGAAAGTGCAACGAAAGTCTGTTCAATTACATTGGAAACTGTTGTTTCCCTTCAGCTTCCATGGGGCATTTGCCCCCCTGGAACCCCCAGGAGGGGCGCTGTCCCTGCACTCTGCCGGGGCCTGGGCGGCACCTGGACCCCTGGCTTGCAGGATTTTTGAAATTTCCCCAGGAGCACCCATGCATTCAGCGGATACTAACATGATGCTGAATCGGACAGAAACCACGTAAAACACTCACTGGAGGGGCCTCATGTATCCCGGCATGTTGAGGTGGAGGGGGTCGGCGCCGTAGGCCTGGATGATGTTGGCGCGCTGCTTCACCTGGGGCGATGCGGGGCGCTCCACCAGGATCAAAGGCTCGTGGTTCACGCAGGGGTTGGTCTTCATGAAGTGCTGCTTCACCTGCTGCATCTGACGCACCAACAAAAAATCAACCCGTGGGGTCTTTAAAAATTACACCTATGGGATCTTTACAAAATCAACCCCTGTTTTTAAAAAAACCAAAACATCCCATGGGATCTTTAAAAACACATCCATGGGATTACAAATCCAACATGCATGGGATTTTTTAAACACACTCGTGGGATCTTTAAAAAACAAAGTGCTGCTTCAGCTGCTGTATATGACACATAAATCAACCAATGGTATATGTAAAAAAAAAACCACACATTCATGGGATCTTTAAAACCATACCCAGGGGATCTTTTTTTTTTTAAGCCACACACACAAAGTGCTACTTTACCTGCTGCCTTGACACAGAAAAAAAGCACACACACACACACACACACACTCAGTTATCAGAGACGTTGATGTTCGTAGATTAGCCCCACGTCAAGAGCGTGTGTCAAAAAATCAAGTAGGAGGTTTAACTGTCACTAACCTCTTAGAATGGCTTAAAGGTCAAAGCGTGTCCCCCAGTGTTAAGGTCGTGGTCTTTCATGTGGGAGTAAATGACTGCAAAGCCACGGGTGTGGTCCCCACCGAGACTTGGTGTGATCTCATCCACATCTCCTCCCAAATTTTCCCGAACGCTAGGGTCATTCTTAGCTCTATCCTACCCGCACGTGGCACACACCACCTCAACACCCTCATTGAGCCATCCAACACTAACATGCAAAAGGCCAGTAGCATGCTCAATGCAGAGTACATCAACAACCACTCCTCATTCACAACCATTGCTGGCAAAACCAAACTATATATGTACAACAACCTGCTTCATCCAAGCGATGCTGGCGCTGCAAAACTTGCTCAGAATTTCAAACAAGCCATCTCCTCTCCCCAACTCCGTCATTCTGCCAGGCAGGACGAACGGATGGGCTCCACCTTTACTGGTGACACTAATGCCCGACAAACCCGCTTCGATGGCAGGTACCAGTATCCACAACATGAACAGCCTGGTAGCATTACTGCATACAGACAACGGGTCAATGCCCCACCCAGTCAATGTCCACCCATGGTATCCATGTTTCATTACCCGTCCCTTCCAAACAGAGGTCATGATTTACCTCCACAACCATCAGGTAGCTCTGATCAAATGTCCCATGGCCCCATTCCCCCACCCCCACCTACTCAGTGCCAGCTCATGGAGTCCATGACTCATTACCCGCCCCTTCAAAGCGGAGGCAATAATGTACCCCAGCAACAATTAAGTGCCTTCGAACAAATGTCCCATGGCCCCCACCCCCCACCCCCACCCAGTCTCATTCCGCAAATGGAGCCCATGAGTCATTACTCGCTCCTACATAACAGAGGTGATCAGTTTTTTCAACATCCATCGGATGCCCCTGGTCAATCGTTCCAAGGCCCGAACCCTCCACCCCCATCCTCCCTCTTCTCTAACCCTCGAACAAGTTCACACACTCAATTCCCAACAAATCTCCCCCACAATCCCTCGCAGAACGTTATTCCACCTGTCCCGAGTGGGCGATTCCAAGAACCATCAATGAAACATGACAATCCAGTGAACACGATGCAACCTCAGTATGACCAGCTGCTTTTTAATCTCATGTCTTCTTTTGTAAATGCACGTCAACTGGACCAACGCCAATTTTCATACTGAAAGCTAGCAAATGAGATGTGCTCGTGATGTAAATGTGTATATTTTTGATTGAAAATGGGTATGTGTGCGGAAGAGAGGGGGAGAGAGATGGGTGCGGGAGTAGGGATGGTGAGGGGGAGGGAGGAGAGAGAGAGAGAGAGAGAGAGAGAGAGAGAGAGAGAGAGAGAGAGAGAGAGAGAGAGAGAGAGAGAGAGAGAGAGAGAGAGAGAGAGAGAGAGAGAGAGAGAGAGCATCTACGCGCATTTAAAATGTGTATCAGTATTTATTCTATGCATACATGTACATGTGTCGGTATATGAAATTAACTGCTGCAACTATGAAGAGTACCTTTTAAAGTGCTCATGCTAATGCTAAAACGTTCCTGTACCAAGCAAACGTGTGTTGAATTACAAAGGCCTACTTTGATGCAAGTGCATGAGCGCGCTTGTGTGGTGGTGGTGGTGGTGTGTGTGTGTGTGTGTGTGTGTGTGTGTGTGTGTGTGTGTGTGCGTGTGCGTGTGCGTGTGCGTGTGTGCGTGCGCGCGTGTGCGTGCGTGCGTGCGTGTTTGTGTGTGTGTATGTGTGCGTGTACGCGTGTGTGTTTGTGCGTATGTGTGTGTGTGTGTGTGTGTGTGCGCGCGAGCGTGCGCGGGCGCGCATGTTTTGTTTTGTGTGTGTGTGTTTTTGGATGCGCGTGCGCGTATATGATTGTGTGTGTGTGCATGCGTGCGTGCATGTGCGTGTGCGCGCGCGTGTGTGTGTGTGTGTGTGTGTTGCAGCCGGCTGGAAAGGTGAATTGATATGCTATTTAAAATAAAGGTTTTGTCTCGCAAGTGTCAAGCGTCTTTGGTGAAATATTGGTTGATCTATGCTGATAATTAAGTTGTGCTGAGATGTGATAATTTATCGTTGGCTCACCCTACAGGTTCTCTGTTAACTTGTGGCTGGTTGTTTCTGCAGAGTTTTGCATTCACGTTTTTGTGAGCGTGCTCGAATTTTTTCCTATTTGAAATTTTCTCTCCACGTTTCTGTTTTTCATTTTCTTCATTCCAAAAGCCCTCCATTGTTCATCCCCTTAGTTTTATGTTGCAAGCGCATTATCTATTTCGTTTGCATTACTATTTGTTTGATTTGACTGATTATTTGTTACTGGTTGTTAAAGGTGTGTGTGCATTAATTTGGCTAGTAAGCTCCATTATCTTATCACCTTCTTGTGTTGGGTATAATTAGTTGTAAACTAGTTGCCAGTGAATCTTATTGCTTATCCACTTTTTATTTTTTCTGTGATCATTTTCAATTTGTGTTGTGTATGTATGAATGATTCATGTTTGCTATGACCTCTACTTTAGATACTTGGCCCTCACAGGGGGGACTCCGTATTGGATACCTAAATATTAATAGCGCCAGAAATAAGACAGATGAAATAGCTACAATTTTACATAACAACGGTAATCATTTTCATTTATTTTGTATAGCTGAGTCCTGGTTAACTGATGCAATACTTGATTCCCATATGTCCATGCCTAACTATGACATGATTCGTTTAGATCCCATGGCACCCCGTTCAACTGGCTTACTTTTATACTGCACACGTTCCCTAACGCTCAAAAGAAAACATCACCTAGAAAATCACAACATAGAAAGCATTTGGGTTGAAATGAGTTTAAAGCATTATAAACCGATCCTGGTAGGGTTTCTCTATAGAAACCCTGCCGAAAAAACTGACTGGTATGACAGATTCAATTCGATGATGGATGCTGCAATCCTTGAATCGAAAGAAATATTCCTTTTTGGTGATTTCAATATTGATCTAACATTGTCCGGGACTAAATGGAAACAAATGTATGCACTGTATGGACTAGAACAATTAATTGACATTCCAACTCGTATCACCGATCATTCAAAAACTGTAATCGACCACATTTATGTTACCAGTAAAGCCAATATTATAGAAACGTCCTCTGTACAAACCTGTTGTAGTGACCATTCCTCTGTTTGCATAAAATGGATGAAAAAAGGCGTAAAAATTCCTAAGTCTGGCCATAAAGAAATATTGTACAGGTGCTTTAGGAGTTTTGACCAGAATTCTTTTCTACTTGATTTACTTAACTCGGATTTAGATTATGTGTATCAAATTAGAGACCCCGACGAAGCAGTTGATTTTTGGATTAATAAATTTCAAGAAATATATGATCGACATGCCCCCTTAGTTAAAAAGAGAGTTAAACACACCAGAAAACCCCCTTGGATATCTAGTGATATTGAGAATGAAGGGTATAAAAGAGACAACTTACTAAATTCAAAAGACAAACAGGCATTCAATAAACAAAGGAACAAAGTAAACTCAATGAAGCGAAGAGCAATGACAAAATATTTTCAAGATTTAGTAACTTCATCTCAGAATCAAAAAAACAATCTGGAAAGCTATTAATCTTTTGACTAATAAAAACTATAATAATGCGGCCCAAAATTCTATAAAAGAACTGTCTCCAGATGACTTAAACTCTCATTTTGCATATGTTGCTGAGAAGTTAATAGCCAACGACAAAACTCATGAAAATGATCTGCAACTTCTAAGTGATTACTGTTCTTTAACAAATATTTCGTCCCCTTTTGCCATACCGCCTATAACTGTAAATGAAACATTGAACTACTTGTTACATTTGAAACAATCAGGATCAAGAGACTTAAATGGAATTGACGGAAAGATTTTAAAACTAGCTGCGCCTGCTATTGCTGACACTCTCACCTATCTCTATAATCTTTGCATTGATAAGGGTCAATTTCCTGTAAAATTTAAGCAAGGTAAAGTTATTCCGCTATACAAATCAGGTGATCGTGCCAGTCCGTCAAATTATCGCCCTATATCTGTACTTTCACTGCTGTCAAAGCCACTAGAAAAACATGTTCAGTTCCATTTACGTAACCACTTCAATCGATATGATCTACTGCATGAAAATCAGTCAGGTTTTCGTGAAAACCACTCGTGCCATACATCCCTCATACAGTTGGTTGATAAATGCCTTTCTAATATAAATAACAATGATTTCACTGGAATTCTTTTCATTGATTTTGCCAAGGCGTTCGATGTTATGAATCACGCCCTTTTAATAAGAAAACTCAAGCAGTACAAAATGTCCAATCATGCCATAACATTTATTACCTCTTTTCTTAACGACCGTCAACAACTTGTTGAAATCGGATCACAGAGATCAACACTACTCCCAGTTAAATTTGGTGTTCCTCAAGGCTCAATATTAGGACCCATCTTATTTTCTCTTTATATCAACGACCTACCGCTATATTTAAATTGTTCTTCCGAAATGTTTGCTGATGACTCATCTCTGCAGTCATGTAATAGTAATCCTAATGAATTGGTAAATGATCTACAGAAAAATATAGAAAATTTAACCAATTGGACTGAAATTAACCATATGTCCCTAAATGCTACAAAAACAAAATGCATGTATGTTACTACACGACAAAAAAGACAAAAAATGATAACTCCATTCCCACCGTTGTACATTCAGGGTCAAAAGATAGAAGAAGTAACTTCGCATAACGTTTTAGGTGTCATTGTCGATAACGATTTATTATGGTCTGAACATATATCTAATCTTGGCAAACGCATTTCAAAAAGGATATACCAACTTGCAAAAATCAAACACTTTTTAAATCTGAACTCTCGAAAAACATTCTTTCATGCGCACATCTTATCTCTTATGAATTACGCATCAACTCTTTGGGACAACAGCAGTGAAACAAATCTGAAACAGATAAGTCGATTACACAAACGAGCCATAAAATTAATTCTTTTAAAGCCAAACTCCATCACAAACAGTGATTACAATTCTTTAAATATCCTACCACTAAAGGACCGACTATTATTCAACAAGTGTTCATGCATGTACGGCGTTGTAAATGGAGTAGCTCCTAAAAAAATCACTCAACGTTTCATTATCAACGAATGTAGACATACACACAAACTTTCTTTTCCCAGACCCCGTAATAATGTTTTTAAATCTAGTTTTGTATACTCGGGGGGTATGGCCTGGAACAATTTATCTTCTCCTTTAAAATCATGCTCCTCGAGGCAAGCCTTTATGAAAGCACTTAAAGCTAAGATGTTGGAAGCTCTATGAAACCGTCTCTGTAACTTTAAAAATGAGCGTCTAACGTGTCATAACACTTCGGTATTGATATTACCTGAATCATGCGATGTGTGGGTTTTTTTCTTTGCTTATTTGCTTGTCTGAATCTCCCATTCTCATTCATGCTTTTTTATTGTTTTATTTTTTTAACATTAGCTCTCTTCGTTGTTTGCCCCTCCCCCCTCCTCCTCCTCCTTCTTGTTCTTCTCCACCTCCTTCTCCTTCTTTTTGTTCTTCTTCTCTAATTGCATGTAAACATTTATTAATCGTATTATTTTTGATTTTATATAAATGGCTTTATATGTATGTTTTGTCTAATTAAGAATTGTATGTTTTCATGTGATGGTTTTGTACACTGATTTGCCTTCATTCTTTGTTGTTATTTTGTTTCTTGAGGACAGGATGTAAAAAAGCTTTTAAGCTTATTCCTTTTATCCTCAATAAAGATCATTTTGACTTGACTTGACTTGACTTGACACACACACACACAGGCATGAGATTGATAAATTATGATTTAGGCTGAAGAGCGTCCAAAAAAAGCCCTTCAAACTGAAGCTTTTAAAAAAATATATATAACTAAGCCTTAACAACAGCATTAGAAAGAGAATTTATATTTTAATTCATTTTTATTCACTCATAATGAGTATTTCTATACAGAAGTGGTCTCTCTTTGATCTAAAAAAAAATGACCAAAAGGCTGAAGAATCTCATGCCTGAGACACACACACACCCCACCCCACACACACCTCACCACCACCGCCACCCCATCACTAATATAACCACACACACACACACGCGCGTGCGTACGCACACCACTCTCACACACACACACTCTCTCTCTCTCTCTCACCCACACACCCACATACATACTCCACCCCACCCACACACACCTCACCACCACCACCACCATCACCCCATCACTAATATAACCACACACACACGCGCGCGCGCGCACACACACCACTCTCACTCTCTCTCTCTCTCGCTCTCTCTCTCTCTCTCTCTCTCTCTCTCTCTCTCTCTCCCACACACACACACACACACACCACACGACACACACACACCTCACCACCACCACCACCCCATCACTAATATAACCCCCCCCCACACACACACACACACACACACACACATCACCCCCACCCCACCGTCTCTCCTGACCTTAAACTCCATGCGTCTCATCTCGGTGCTGATTCTGCCCAGGCGCAGTTTGAGCACGGGGTCCTGCTTGGTGTTGACGTTGAGGAGGCACTCGCCGAACTTGGAGTCCTTGGGGTTCCGCGCCGCCATCACGGCCCGCTGGATGTCCATCTCCGACCCTCGACTCCTCCTCTCCCGTCCACCCCCCGGCCGGCGAATCTCCGACATGACGAACTCTCTCCGCTCGCTGTGGACATCAACAAAATGAGTACGGTATTTCTCTTTACGGACTATTACTATTAGGCGATACTTTGTTTTTCTCGGACAGAGGTCCCTGCGCCTTTTAATATGACTGATAATCATTTTTTTAAATATAGTAATAAACGATAGGAGAAGACGGGGTTAAAAAAAAAAGCCCATGGGCGGGTAAGAAGCCCATGCCAATTATCTCACGAAATGAAGCAAATTTCAGTCACATTTTGCCCATGAGACGAGTGTTAATGTTTAGCATTCGTCTCATGGGCTTGTTCCTCCCGTGGGGATACCGGGGGGGGGGGGGTCTTTTGTATAAATAGTTCCCCCACCTTCTGGAAGTTCTGTGCTTGTAACTTCCTCTAATCTGTTACTCTCTTTGACTCTGCCTTTTCCCTTTGCTTACTGTCATCTACTATCTTTCTGCCTTACCGGTCCATTCTCCTGCCTTTTTTCAAGAAGCGCTTTCAAAAGCATTTCCACCCAGCCGAAGTCGGACTTGCTGGGCCTAACTGTTTCTTAGTTAGGCGCATAACGGCAGCATGACGCATCTGCGCTCATAATTGACAGGAAACTGTCTGAGCGATTGAAGAAGAAGCCTCATGGGCAAATTTGACTGAAATGTTCTTTATTTCATGAGATAATTGGCTTCTTACCCGCCCATGGGCTTTTTACCCCGTCTTACCCTACCGTATTTTACGGACTGGACTATAAGGCGATACTTTTTTTTCGAGGACAGAGGTCCCTGTGCCTTATAATATGACTGATAATCATTTTTTTAAACCCTTTCATCGCCACTGTCGCCTCTTGGCACCACAATGATTCAACACCCATGTCACTAAAAAAGCATCAAATGAGGGTCTGGTATCCACTGGCCTTATGTTCTATGGCTTGGGAGGTAAGGACAGGCCCTATTTAATATGCATGTCACAGAGGAATCCTTAATATTGCAGACATAATCTTTTCTCTACCCGGGTAAGTTTAATGGAAAGCTTGGGCTGAAAAATGGCTGGTGTCGAAAGGGTTAAAATATAGTAATAAACTATAATGACCAACTCAGAATTTTGTGTAACATTTGGGGGGGTGCGCTTTATAATAGAGTGCGCCTTATAGTCGGTAAAGTATGGTAATTAATAGTACCAAAAAGTTACCAAACGACCATAATGTGGCAAATTTCCTCGACTCTGCTCCCAACCAGCCGAATCTCCGACATGACAAACTCCCTCCACTCGCTGTGGACTAAATCAACGAAATGAGTATGTTTAAAGTACATGTACAAATACCAAAAGACACCGACGAATCTCCGACATGACAAACTCTCTCCGAAAATCAATGAAATGAGTATTTGATAGCACATGTCAGGGCTACACCAAGTAGGCCTACTTTGTGATGGTGGTGGTGGTGGTGTGTGTGTGAGGGGGGGGGGGGGGGGCTCCCACCAGTGGGGCCGCATAGGTCCGCACAGAGGGTTCAGGGGACAAAGGGCTGAACATTTTTTTTGGCGGTTTTAAGGCAAAAAATCGAGCCAAATTCTGACATGGTAGATCCACATCGGTTACGTGACATTTCTACCCTGTATAAGGTAGGCCTACATGCTTTAGGGGCTGGGGGTCAATAATATTTGTATTGTTAAAAATGAATAAAATGTTCTTGAATGAAAATCTGTTTGAGTAACGTCCTCCGGTCTGGAACAAACACATAATTAATGGGACATTAGTGGATATAAAGATGGTGGAAACGATCCTGGAGGCAATGCCCGGAGGCAGTCCAACACCAGGAAAGTCCCGAATTTTCAACCATACAAATACAAGTTTTCTTAATTAATTAATTCGTACAGTCTTAGAGTACTCCCTTTCTTACTAATTCAACAACTTGCCTATGATTACCACATTATACGAAATTCAAATAAGATCGGAACAACTAGGCCTATTTTCATGCTCAAAGTCAATTAAAGATACACTGACCCACCACGATTAAGTCCCTTAGTTTTTCCTGGGTAGCTGTGACCCACAATATACAAATTCCCCCCACTTGAAATTGAGGCTGCTCTTTAAAATGATGTTTCGTCTCCAATTTGGGGGCATTTGTATGAGAGTAAAACCTGGTCAAAACAAGATTTCTTACCAGCTATAAGAGGGAAAACACGTGAAACCCGTGATTTTGACACGTGATCTAGTGGATCTTTAATAAGCGTTCTTCAGTTTAAATTCAAGTAAATGAAAACGAAAAAGGAAATGTTCGCTTTACACAACAACCAAATCATGCACAGATTCTTTCCAGTATTCAAAGCGAGTTAACTTAGCTTTGACTGAAATTAGGGGAAGACGGGGTAAAAAGCCCATGGGCGGGTAAGAAGCCCACCCCAATTATCTCATGAAATGAAGCAAATTTCAGTCTCATTTTGCCCATGAGACGAGCGTTAATGTCTAGCATTCGTCTCATGGGCAAATTTGACTGAAATTTTCTTTATTTCATGAGATAATTGGGGTGGGCTTCTTACCCGCCCATGCGCTTTTTACCCCGTCTTCCCCTAATATTGTACCAGGCCTATTTCTTCTACACACAAACCCTCATTACATTAACCTACCGTTTGTCTCCTCGTGTTGCTATTGTTCGCTTAATTTATCACACCCACACACATCCAATAGGTCTACTGCATTGCGTGACAGGCTAGATTATTCAAGCGATTGGCTTAACCCTTTCACCGCCAGCCATATTTCAACCCAACATTTCCATTAAACTTACCTGGGTAGAGAACAAAATCCATCTGTAGTATTGGGGATTCTTCTGCGACAGATATAAAATAAGGTCTATCCTTACTTCCCAAAACTAAGACAATAGGTCTTTGGATAATAGACCCCAATTTGATGCCTTTTAGTGACATAGGTATTAAATCACTGTGGTGCTAAGATGCGACTTTGGCGGTGAAAGGGTTCATACAAGTATGGTGTTTTGCTAGCATCAAAAATAAGGAAGACGAAAAGACAGATTGTGAAAAAAATTGTTTAAAGGGACACCCTGACGGATGAGTTTTTTTTTTGCAAGAAGCACGTCGAGGTCACCAGAAAGACGGTCTTTTGAAGGATAGGAACACTCACTTTGCTCTGGTTTCCTATAAATCAAACCGTCAAAACGAGCTTAACGCCCTCCGGTCTGGAACTATTATTATATTAGTAGATATAAAGATGGTGGGAACAATCCTGGAGGCATTGCCCGGAGGCAGTGCAACACCAGTAAAGTCCCGAATTTTTAACAAAACAGATGTGAAGAAAACAAGAAATGTAATCAGAAATCGGTTAGAAAACGTTAAAACTGTCGATTTTGACGCCTCTCGTTGACCATAGAATGAAGAGAGTTATTAACCGTGGTACAAAATCATGATTTAGTGCGTCTTAAACAGCTTAACACTGGTAAATGACATGTAAATTAGGCTAAACAGCCAATCGTTTTGGGAGTTTAGCTTAATTTGCATACTTCTTCTTCTTCTTCAATCGCTCAGTTTCCTGTCAATTATGAGCGCATATGCGTCATGCTGCCGTTATGCGCCTAACTAAGAAATGGTTAGGCCCAGCAAGTCCGGCTTCGGCTGGAGGAAATCTTTTTTTAAGTGTTTCGTGACAAAAGGCAGGAGAATGGACCGGTAAGGCAGAAAGATAGTAGATGACAGTAAGCAAAGGGAAAAGGCAGGAGAATGGCCGGTAATAATAAATAATATTTATATAGCGCGCATTCTAGGTGTAAGCAACTCATTAGCGACTTTAAGCAAAAAAAGGCTAAGAATGGACCCACAAGGCAGAAGATAGTAGATGACAGTAAGCAAAAAAACAGGAGAATGGACATATCAAACATAGTCAGACGCAAAGCTGGACCGGTACCCAGAAAGATAGTAGATGACAGTAAGCAAAGGGAAAAGGGCAGTAATAGTAAAGAATATTTATATAGCGCGCATTCTAGGTGTGCAACTCATTGCGCTTTACAAAAACTAAGAATCGCCCCACATACAAAATTACAAACATATCAAACATACTCAGACGCGCTCGCATACCCACCCTCACCCTCACGCTGTGACATATTCGACATAAAAACATGCATCTTCATAGCACACAAACGGGTCACACACACACACACGTACGCGCGCGCACGCACGCACACACACGCACACACACACACACACACACGCACGCACGCGCACGCACACACACACACACACGCGCGCGCGCGCGCGCGCGCGCGCGCGCTCCCCAATCCTCTCCTCCCCATCCGCACACACATCATTCACGCAGACCCATAGCATTTCAATAAGTGATGCTGAGATTGCGAACATTATTGCTGAGAGAAGAAGTGTGTTTTCAGATTGGCCTTAAAGATTGACAGAGAGTTGGCAGTGTCAAAGAGAGTGACAGATTAGAGAAAGTTACAAGCACATAACTTCCAGAAGGTGGGGGAACTATTTATACAAAAGACCCCACGGGGGGATTTGCATACTACTACCCCTATTAACTGTTTTAAAACGCACGACTGGCTGCTTACGCTAATCTACATAAGCTAGGCTACCCCTGTTAAATTGTGTTTAAGACGCTCTCACGATTAGGCCCCCTATCGTACCACAAGATTTGTAGGCCCAGTAAGCCAAGTGTCTTGTTACTTCAGACATTGGTTTTATGACTGTGTGTATTGTCGATGGACAGAGCGGGGGTGGGGGTGGGGGCGGGTCACTTGAAAGGCCAAGTAGACACGTATACAATAGGCACTTTGGCTGCACGCGCGTATCATACACACACACACACATACACACGCACGCACGCACGCACGCACGCACGCACACGCACACACACACACCGGTTCATTGCACTCGCCTACTACATGAATTGAACACACAATAACACACACACAAGCACATATGCACACCACTTACGCGCGCGGAAGAAACATGAAAAAAATCAACGCGTGCGCGCACTTCAACACACACAGACACGCGCACGCGCACACACACACACACACACACACACACACACACGCGTGCGCGCGCGCAGGCACACACGCACACACATTTAGGCCTACACACAAATTTGTACACTTGACATGTTAACATGTATTTCATTTATAAATATCACCCACATACCACAAAATAAAGCAAAAATCCAGAAAAAATCACATCACTATGCAAACTTATTGCGCTGTCCTTTTTTTCATGCCTGGTTGTGTCCACAAAATATGAGTCCTAATAGTAATATGAACATCATTTGGCATAAAGCCACGAAGGGAAACGTTAGTTCCCCCATCTTCTGGAAGCTCTGTGCTTGTAACTTCCTGTAATCTGTCTCTCTCTCTCTCTTTGATTCTGCCTTTTTCCTTGCTTTGTGTCATCTACAATCTTTCTGAATTTTGGCCCATTCTGCTGCCTTTAATTTTTTTTTAATATTCCATATAGATTTCTCCTTTGAGCTCCTCCGAAATCAGAATGTGTCGTCTGAATGCAGCGAGGGCACCAGTGGAAACTGGAAAACGGACACATACGTATCCATTGTGGTCTTATGGCACAGGAACGCAGAAGAAGAAGAAGAATTCAAGCATTAAAAACAAACATAGTCAATTTGCGTAGGGTCCCACGGCGGCAATATTATTAGCAAGTTCTGGGCCTTGCCGTCGTGAGACCTTAATACGCAAGTTGATCATGGTTGAATACAAAACTAACACCCTGGGCATCAATGGAAGATCTATGGGCCGCCATTTTGTTAAACACACAACAAACAACTGACATCATTGCCAGAACATCGAATCCCATTCAGCCAATTTTCCTCGTGATCACTTCAATATTTTAGGGGTGGGAACACTTTTTTTTCATAGAAAGACAAACTCACTGGGAATACGTTCACATTACTTGCCATTTGGGTGAGCTATGTAACAAAGTCATTGTCGGGATCATGAGGAGTTTTCTTTCTGATTAGTCTGGCAGTTTAGGATGGGAACATTTGGAATGCAATTTACGCAGGGTTTCTGATTTCCCCCCGTCTTTTAATTACAGTTTAAAGGGGTATTTTCACACCCACTTTCAAATTTTAAAAGGTCAAGACAAAGATATGAGACAAATTCTACCCCATTTCCTGTGTGCGCGCGCAAACACACACATAGACACACAGACATTTCACACACGCTAGCGCTTATGCACACAACCCACACACACATACACATGTGCATATGCGCGTGCACGCACACACAGACTCCTATGCAAACACACGTACACGTACACATATTCAAAACACACACACACTCAACACACACACACACACACACACACACACACACACACACACACACAACACACACACACACACACACACACACACACACACACACACACACTCAAAACACGCAAAACACACACACGCACGCACACACACGCACGCACGCGCACGCACACGCACACACACACACACACTAAAAAACACCATAAGCCTACACACACACATACACAAACACTCACACACATATATTCTGGCCAGAGAGAGAGAGAGAGAGAGAGAGAGAGAGAGGAGAGAGAGAGAGAGAGAGAGAGAGAGAGAGAGAGAGAGAGAGAGAGAGAGAGAAAGCGATTTTATTGCCGTTGAGCTTTTTAGCTTCTTGCAGCAAGCAACGACGCACAGGGCAATTGCGTGATGATAGGCCTATCAATGTACAATTTACAAACGCTACGTTATTTATTGATTCTCACTGACATGGAAACCACAGCTATGTCTTTGATTTGCAAAACAGTCATAATTATATCAAATGCTCAAACAGGAGGCAGTGTGTAGGATCCAACAGAGCCCGTCACACGGTCAGTGTTGAAGACAGCGGCTGTCACCCCATGTAAAAATTGATTAACCGGTGTGCCGTCTCTAACGCGAGAGAGAGAGAGAGACAGAGAGAGAGAGAGAGAGACAGAGACAGACACACAGACAGACAGACACAGACACAGACAGAATCAGTTGACATACCACTTGCCTTACGAAAGAGTCTTGATGATTGACAAAAAAATGCACAAAAACATCTAAGCACCACCACGTACCCCAAAAAACACCCAGACTTCTTTCTCACCACATAGATCTACAATATAGCCAGCGCCTGAGCTCTACTACTACTACTAGTCTGGCACCAGCACCACAACAATAGGGCTAACTGACACCTATGAAGGCCTGTTGTGTCTCTAACAAACTCCAAGCTATTGGAACCACAGAGCCCCTCTTGGTTTATACCCTACTGTGCCAGCCGACATTTTCAGGAGTTATGTCAATATTGAGCCTTTTGACGGTCAGGAAATTGACTCTCTTTTTTTTTAAACCTCTGTCTCTGTCTCTCTCTGTCTCTGTATCTCTGTCTCTCTTCTCTCTCTTTCTCTGTCTCTCTGTACTCTCTCTCTCTCTCCCTCTCTCTCTCTCTCTCTCTCTCTCTCTCTCTCTCTCTCTCTCTCTCTCTCTCTCTCTCTCTCTCTCTCTTTTTGTGTGAAGGCCTATGTTCGCTTATAATGGAGTTCTTTGCTGATGATTTGTTGTCATTGTTGTTTTTCTTTTTGCAACCCCATCCCCTCTGACATGGGCAGAAGGCCTGGATCAGTAAACTTTGTGAATTGTGTGTGAATTGTGAATCTGTCTCTCTCTCTCATCTTTTATTCTGTCTATAACATTGTGTCCGTCTCTCTCACTCTGCCCGTCTGTCTGTCTGTCTCTTTCTTTCTCTCTGTCTCTCTCTGTCTCTCTGTCTCTCTGTCTCTCTCTCTCTCTCTCTTCTCTCTCTCTCTCTGTCTCTCTCTCTCTTTTATTTTGGCGGTCTCTAACCCGGTCTGTCTCTAAGTCTGTCTCTCTCACTCTGCCCTCTCTGTCTCTCTCTTTCTTTATTTCTCTGTCTGTCTGTCTCTGATTCTGTCTGTCTCTCTCTCTCTTCTTTTTCGTCTCTCTTTCTCTCTCTCACTGTCTCTCTCTTTCTTTCCTTCTCTATCTCTGTCTCTCTCTCTGTATCTCTTTCTTACTTTCTTTCTGTCTCTGTGGCAGTCTATTCTTTTTCTTCTTCTTCTCTCTCTCTCTCTGTCTGTGTGTCTCTCTCTCTTCTTTTTCTTCTAGTGTTCTTTCTCTCTTCTCTCGTCTCCTTCTCTTTGCTCGTCTGTCTGTCTGTCTGTTGTCTCCACTCTCATTTTTTCTTCTTTCCTCCCACCCACCCGCCTTCTCTCTCTCTCTCTCTCTCCTCTCATCTATCTCTCTCTCTCTCTCTCTCATCTGTCTCTCTCTTTTCTCTCCTCTCTCGTTCTCTCTCTCCTCTCTCTCTCTCCCTCTCTCTCTCTCTCTCTCTCTCTCTCTCTCTCTCTCTCTCTCTACTCTCTGATATCGACATTTAAAAAACACCAAAAAACCAATATTTGTTTATTATAAGAGTTTGAGTAGGTCTCACATATCACAGGATTTGATGTATTATCTTACATCTTGACCCTGTTTTAATATCGCTTTTTCTTCAAAAGTGTGTCTGTGTGTGTGTGTGTGTGTGTGTGTGTGTGTGTGTGTGTGTGTGTGTGTGTGTGTGTGTGTGTGTGCTTGTGCGTGCGTGTGTGTGTGTGTGTGTTGTGTGTGTGTGTGTGTGTGTTTGTGTGTGTGTGTGCTTGTGTGTGTTGTGTGTGCGTGCGTTGTGTGTGTGTGTGTGTGTTTTCTGCGTGTGTGTGTGTGTGTGTGTGTGCGCGCGCGCGCGCGCGTGTGTGTGTGTGTACGCGCGTGCATGTGTGTGTGTGTGAGAGTAGATGAGAGCGTGCGCGTGTGAGTGTGTATGAGTGTGTGTGTGTGGTGTGTGTGGTGTGGTGTTGTGTGTGTGTGTGTGTGTGTGTGTGTGTGTGTGGGAGAGAGAGAGAGGGGGAAGGAGAAAGACAGAGAAGAACAGGGAGGGAGGGAGAGGGAGAAAGACACTGTGAGCATGGTTGTGTGTGTGTGGTGTGTGTGTGTGCGTGCGTGTGCGCGCGCGAGCGCGTGTGTGTGTATGTGTGTGTGTGTGCGTGTGTGTGCGCGCGCGTGCGTATATGTGTGTGTATGTGGGGTGGGGAGGGCGCGCGCGCGCGTGTGTGCACACACGTATACCTGTCGGAGAAGTAAGAAGCGCTAACAACGCAAACATCTGAAGACGACTCGACGAGCCTATTACGCAGGTAGACTACTACCATAACCACGAGTGAGTCTTTTAAACAGTTAATACGGGTCGTAGTATCACAGACTATATCTTCTTCTTCTTCGATCGCTCAGACAGTTTCCTGTCAATTATGAGCGCAGATGCGTCATGCTGCCGTCATGCGCCAAACTAAGAAATAGTTAGGCCCAGCAAGTCCGACTTCGGCTGGAGGAAATCTTTTTGAAAGTGTTTCTTGAACAAAGGCAGGAGAATGGACCGGTGGTAAGGCAGAAAGATAGCATAGATGACAGTAAGCAAAGGGAAAAGGCAAGAGTCAAAGAGAGTGACAGATTAGAGGAAGTTACAAGCACAGAACTTCCAGAAGGTGGGGGAACTATTTATACAAAAGACCCCCCGGTACCCCCACCGTGGGGGGGGGGGGGGGGGGGAGGGGGGGCGCAGACTATATAATTATAAGGAATAAATTCATTCTATTAACTTATAATCGCAGACCTGTGGCAGTACCATAGCCGATGAGGTTTAACCGAGGCGTGGTTACTGCTACACTCGGCATCTGTATTGTTAAAAAAAATCGGAACTGTACTGGTGTTGCACTGCCTCTGGGCATTGCCTCCAGTATTGTTCCCACCATCTTTGTATTTACAAATGTCCCATATGTGTCTATGACCGAGAGGACGTAAAACACCATTTTTCATTTATTCATTCTATAGTCTTTGATAGTATGTGAATTAGACTAAAATGCTAATCGTTTTGGGAGTTTGGTCTGATTTAACTGAGCTTGCATACTACTACCGGTGTTCACTGTTTGAGACGCACTCATGATGATGACGCCTCAAACATTGAACTGAAAGGCAGGGGATTAAATCACCGTCTGGGAAGCCACCCTTCGACGGTTTGTGGAACACAAAATGTCATGGATCCCGCTAGCTGCCCAGTGCCCAATTAACATCTACAACACGCCCATCTGAGAATGTGCTTCTGGTTGTTTGTCCACTTTCTACACCCCCCCCCCCCCCCCTCTCTCTCTCTCTCTTTTTTTCTCTCTCTGTCTCTCTCTCTGTCTTTTTCTCTCTGTCTCTGTCTGTCTCTGTCTGTCTCTCTCTCTCTCTCTCTCTCCTCTCTCTCTCTCTCTCTCCTCTCTCTGCTATGCTCTGCCAGTCTCTGTCTGTCTCTCTGTCTGTCTGTCTGTCAGTCTCTCTCTTTTACACACACACATACACTCAAATTCACACACACACACCACACACACACACACACACACACACACACTAGAGAGAGAGTAGAGAGAGAGAGAGAGAGAGAGAGAGAGAGAGAGAGAGAGAGAGAGAGAGAGAGACAGAGAGGGAGGGAGGGGAGAGAGAGAGAGAGAGGGAGGGAGGGAGAGAGAGAGAGAGAGGGAGAGGGAGAGAGAGGGAAAGAAGAGAGAGAGAGAGAGGGAGAGAGAGAGAGAAGAAGGGGAGAAGAGAGAGAGAGAGAGAGAGAGAGGGGGAGAGAGAAGAGAGAGGGAGAGGTGAAAGAAGAGAGAGAGAGAGAGAGAGGGGGGGGGGTGGAATACCGGTAGGTCTCCATGTGTGAATGTGGGTGGCGGCAGCAAATAAAAAAGACCTTTATGTAGCAAAGGTGGAGAGCAAGAAGAAAAAGGTAAGGCGAAGATTGTTTAATTAGGTAAAAAAACACACAACAGAATAGCACTTTAAAAAACCATCAGTAAGTGGGTGGAGTGGGGTTCGAAGGGGTGGTATGTAGGGGATAGGACGGGGGGGGGGGGGGGCAAATTGTGACGGTCTAATTTGATGAATTAACGTAGGAAGAAATGGACTTTGGCCAACACACACAAACACAACACACTCACTCACACACATAGACACATACAACACACACATACAACACCACACACAATAGACAACCACACACCCTATAGACACATCACACTCACAACACACCAACACCCACACACACCCTACTAGGGGATGAAAGCACAAGACACACACACACAACACCCCACACACACACACCCACACAACGCCCACACAGAAAACAGTTTTCGATGAACTTCTGAAGAACGGGCTGGAGATAAGGGGAATTAAAACAAATCGCGGGGATTAGTAGATGCAGAGATGGGGTCATGTGACGGTTCTCGAGACTTGAGGTGAGGAGAACTTCGAGCTGAGACGAATGTCGGAGTTTTTTAACAATGCGAGACGAGAGAGGAAAGAGACTAGGATGTGGGGTCCGCAATGGGCCCGAGAGGTAGAGCACTGATGTGGAGGAGGAGATGAGGAAAGTACTCCAATGCGAGGGCTGAGTCAACGTGATGGTAGGGATTAGGATAGTTGAGAGATATAGGCAAGAGTAAATGAGAAAGTGATGTAACGAGATCAACAGCCGATCGGCAGCACGAGATGCCCGGACGAGATTGATTCAGAAGTGAGAGGAATAGAGTGGAAACACGAGGACAGGGAACGGGACGGGAGGTTAGCGCACAATGAGATGAGGGACATCTTGATCGAGAAAGGAGAGAAGAGGTAGATAAGAGAAACCTGATGGGAGATGGATAAATCGCAACAGAGTCGAAAAATAGATGACACACGGAACCGTGATCCATGCCAAGACCAACTGACCCCAAAAAAGAAAAAACAAGAAAAAGTTGAGGGACAATGAAGTTTGGAACAGGGGTGAATTAACATACGCTCCAGGAAGGTTGAGAGAGGACTGAGAGATGGATTATTGAGATGAGAGGGAGATTGTGAGAGAGAATGTCCGATACAGAGATGAGGGACACGAGCGAGAAGAGTGTGATTGATGTAGGTTTGATGAGGAGAAAAAGGACCCAACACTAAGATTGAACCTCGTTTGAGAAAGTGGGTGGAATTCACGGAAAATTCAAATGAACAAAGGAACAGCCACGAGAAAGGACTGATAGAGCAGGAGAATAAAACAAGACAAGGAGATAAGAAACAAGTTATTAGAACGGTGGTCTGTTTTAAGGCAAGAAGAGAAATAGCTTGGACGAAAATAATAGAACTACGGATATGAGTAACCTTGATTATTGATTAAATACCTTCATATTTTAATTTAACCAAGATCTCCTAATTAGACTATCCGCATGCACAATTTCAGCATTTTAGGCCCGTGCAAATCAATATTTATTTCCCTTGAGACAAAGAATTAAATGCTGGACTCCTACTAACAAATTACCTATGAAATTCAAAACACCCCACTTCGCCTTACAATATCCTAAGCAGACAACCCAAGAATGCTCTCGTTGATTCCCCCCCCTCCCACGAGCTTCAGACAGTTAAGAGGTTAAACGATCTCGACAGTTAGTCGTCCTAGTCATGGAAGATGAGGAACAGAAGAGTAAACGTTCCCAGCTTGAGCCGAGACACTCCCAAACGGCTGGTTTCAGAGGTGGTACAGGAAGAGTGACAAGCATAGGCGTAAGGATTGGACAGACCCACACGGAAACAGAGAAAGTTAATTCCGTGGAGACCCCCGACGAATGAAACCTGGGACAGTCGTCTGTTGACGAGATCAATATACCTCCGATGGCTTGGAAGTCAAAATGAGACTTTCAATATGAAAGTGCAATGACATATAGGATTTATTAGACGAAGACTATCTAACATCAGAGTTTTTGACATGCGAAGGTTGTTGACGCCAACGGATTGATGACGGGCAGAACCGATATTATGAGGCCCGAGCCCCGATTTTGCCGAGGAGTTATTGTTTTCCCAATAAGTTCAACCCAAAAATATTTCAATGGATCAATCTAAAGAGAGAGTTCAAACTGCTGAAACCATCGGAAGCTCGGGATTTGTACAGAATCTTAGTTAAATCATAAGAGATGGCTAACGTCAAAAAAGCTTCCTCTGACAAATGACAAATTTGGAGACACTCTCAAAGGACTAGATTTGAAATAAATCGGCCAAGCCTCAACAGTCATTGAAGCGAGGAATCGGCAAAAAGTCTCTGAAACTCTCTCAAGAAAGGAAAATGTTGCTGCTTTCTCTCTCGCATTGGACGGAAACAGCAAAAAAAATCTCCGTATGATCAGACTCCAGCTCTGAAGAGACTACTCTGGACAGGAGACACGACTCATTCGAGAGGGACGGAGATGATCTCTCTCGAGCGCGACATGAGATCAAGAGAGAGGTTGTTAAAATCGCAAAAAAGACTAAGTGAATAGGTGCGATCCAAGGGACAAGACGAACTGATTGTTTATTTTGACATGAGCGTGAGTACTTAATCTTCATGTGGATACTTAAGTCTGCTGACCTGATACCAAGACGATGAGACGCCTAGGAGTGATACGAAGATAAGGTTTTGGTGGAGGTTGGCCGGCAATTTCTGCCGAAGAGCGAGAGACTAAAAGAGATAAGGATGATGAAAGGAAAAACTGTCAGTCAGCGACGGGTGATTTGGTGTCGTGACATCCATGAGGAGGACTGAAATTTAGAAGATTATTTATCTCATGAGATAGTTGCATGGTTTTAATCTTACCCGATACAAAAAATTATATTGGTTGTGAACAAACTTCAGGAGGTAATAGGGGAACTGGACCAAATTCCCAACGTAAAAAAGAAAGTGTACCCCCAACAAATAGAGACAAAACTTCAATTAAAAAAAAAGAAAAGGATCTTCAGAAAAAAGGAAAAAAAAAAGAAAAAAAAACTCAAAGAAAAAGCAACAAAAAAAAAAAAAAAAAAGAAAAAAAAAAAGAAGGGTAACAA
>CM065695.1:4515316-4530650 GCA_017654935.2 Phymorhynchus buccinoides | reverse complement strand
TTTAAAGATCGTTTTGCTTGTTTTCTTTCATTTTTATGAAACAGAATGAGTTTGCTTGTGTTTTCTGTATTTTTTTAATTTTTAATTTTTTTGAGTAATTATTATTAATGTGTTGTTGATAGTGGTGGGGATTAGTGTTGTTGCTGCTGTTGTTTTATCCATTAGTCCTGAAATGAAAAGCGTCTTTTTGGGGGGTTATTTTCTGTTATGCTATTAATGTTGAAAGTTAAAGTTGAAATGACCACTGTTTTTAGCTGTCAACTTCTGTCTTATTCATATCGATGACTTCCGTCTTACTATTGATTATTTTTCTTTCTTTTCAATCCACAATTTTTTTCACCTTAATGTAGAAGTTTTAATTTGCTCTTTATCGGTAGTTACATATGTGGTTTTGCACATGAATACATTGCCATCAAAAACTGTTTAAGAGTTTGAAAGATGGAATGTGTTTTTACATTTATTGTTTCACTTACAGCAGCAAAGTGTAAATTTGGAGCATTTTCTAGTGTTAAATTTTCTTTCGTTGGTTATTAATTAACCAGTAGATTATAATTACCAGCCACAAACGAAGAGAGCAAAGCTGGTAATGTTTTCAGCGGATTCTGTTCCTGACTGTCTATTTGACAGACTATGTTAACACAATAACGGTTCAACGAAGGGACCTAGGGCGCTCAAATTTTTGCATGTGGATAGGTACTAAGAATATCTAGGCCAAGTTTGAAAATAAAGGTCATAGTTCAAGGTCACTGGAGCCAAAAATGCTGCCCAACACCTGGCACAATAACGGAGGGACCTAGGACGCCGAAACTTTGCATGCGGATAGGTACTAAAGATATCTAGGCCAAGTTTAAAAAAATGAAGGTTATAGGTCAAAGGTCAAGTTCATTGGCACCGAAAATGCTGCCAAGCACCTGGCACGATAACGATTGAACGGAGGGACCTAGGACGCTCAAATTTTGCATGCTGATAGGTACTAAGAATATCTCAGCCAAATTAAAAAATGAAGGTCAAAGGTCAAGGTCACGAGCCAAAAATGTTGCCGAGCACCTAGCACGATAACATTTGAAGGCAGCGACCTAGGACACTCAAATTTTGCTTGCGGATAGGCACTAAGGATATCTAGACCAAGTTTGAAAATCAAGGTCAAAGGTCAAAGTCACTGGACCCGAAAATGCTGCAGCGCAGCTGGTGGTCTAGCGTCTTATTGCTCTAGTTAGCATTGTGTTTGTTTGTTTGCAGAAAACACCCCCATGGTCGCAGCTCGCCCAGGAGGGACAGGATACACGTCTCTAAGGTGTGTGTGATTTTCAATTTACCATGCCATTTGTATTCCTTGAAATGAGAGAGAGAGAGGGAGATGAGTCCCTCCCTCCCTCCCTCCCTCCCTCCCTCTCTCTCTCTCTCTCCTTGTCAAATAAAGTTTTCCAGTGTCCAGTGTCTCTCACTACCCCCAACTAAGAATATAACGCGTTAAGCCCCTACTGGTTTGATTGCTCCCTGGCGGTCAAATCATCATCCTAAGTTGACCATTGGCATTAGTCTTCAGTTTGGGCCACTAGCTAAGGGAGAGTTGAGCTGTATGATAACTGGTTTTCTGCTACAACTAGCTCTGAAACTGAACAGTGATGCCTGAGGTCATGTGAACATTTTCAAAAACCTCTGTATGGAAACTCGTGCGCAATCGGGGGAGGGGGGTGGGGGATTTGGGAGTAAGAAATATCCATGAAAGAGTGTGCACATTATACGCTGCTCTCAAACTCATCCACAATCGGGGTTGGGGGGTGGGGTTATGGGAGTAAGAAATATGAAAGAGTGCGCACATTATACGCTGCTCTGAAAGTCGTCCGCAATCTCATTCGCTTACTTCTTATATGGGGTTTCCTTATCGAACTTGCAGATTGCGGATCTAATGTGCATGAGGCCTAATTCTCTGTGTGTCAAGTCAAAGTCAAAGTTACTTTATTATCTCAACAAAAGAAATGACATTGTGGTCTCATGATACAAGGGCAACAGAAAACAAAACATCCATGCATTTGAACAAAACAAAGGTGTGTGTGTGCTTATATGTATATGTTTGTGTGTGTTTTGTACTTGTGTGTACTAGCTCAATATGTGTGTGTACTTTGTACACACATGCTCGTGCGTGCACATGCCTCTGTGTGTGTGTGTGTGTGTGTGTGTATTCTCTTCTTTACACCATTTTAACATGCATCAACAACACACATACACACAACACACATACACACAACATGCATCAACAACATGCATCAACAACAACACACACACACACATAGAGGAATGTGTGTTTTCTGCGCCTCAACATAATCTGCACGTGCATGCCATGTGCAGTCGCGGGGCAAGGCAGGCTCGGACTCTCCTCTCTACCAGAGAGGAGGAGGAGGCGGGGGAGGAAGCGAGAGAGACGACAGCCAGGCCGGATCCAGCGGGCAGGAGCAGCACCACGCATTTACCTCCCCTTTCCCCCAGCCCCCCGCTGCCCACCCCCACCCCACCTCCCCCATCACCACGCCCGACCAAACCCCGCGAATCCCCACCCACCACGAGGGGCAGGGTGCCAGTTCCGATCCAGGGGAGGCCAGCCTCACGGACAACGGGATCTGACGACGTTGACACGACGCTGTCCTGACATTCCTAAAGAACAATTCCCGAAGAATCTGTTGGAGAAGCTTTAGAGACACGCAAAGAACACTAATTCTGTAGGTCACGTTTCCAATTCCCATTGCCAGGGTGTCGTAACTCACTCGGCACTGGCCGGTTGCTTCCCCTTACAACCGTTCGGCCATTCGGTTAGGTTTGAAAACACACCACAGCAAAACAAAAAGTTACGTAAAGTTAGAGACCAATATTTTCAGAGATTACCAAGACCATGCACTAAACGATCGTAAAATATCACATTCCGTACCTTTGTTGTTTGTCTCCTGTTGACGAAAACAGCTAACACATAGACTGAAGGGAAATTTCACATTCCGATCTCTGACACCCCCCCCCCCCCCACCTACAGCCAAACCTGAGAGTAAAGTCTGCAATGATTGGTCGATTTCAAGGTTGAGCAAATTAAGAATAGATTACGACTTGACTCTGGAAAGCTGGTTACACACACACCAGAAATCAAAACTTCCATGAGCCGGATCAGGCTCATTCGTCCCGAGTTAGTTAAGAGCCAGCCACTTCACAGAAGAACAGTTCTTTTTTTCAGGGAGGAGTTTGTTTTCTTCTTTCGTTGAGCATCTTCCTTATTGTGTCATCGTTGTGATGGTTTCGAGTTGGACACAAAAAGAAGAAGAAAGGAAAACCAAACCTGAAAGAGCTAATGGGATCTTGTGATGCTCTTGTGTTGGTAGGGCTGGTGGGATTTGTGGTTGTCTTGGTCCCTTGAGCACCTTCGGGTGTTTCTTTCTTATACGGGCACAAAAACATGGGTTGGATTTCATGAAATGTGATGTAGTGTTGACTACAGTGAGGTCTTAAAAACATTGGAATTTGGAACAAAATGTTGCATTTCACACACATATACATGCGCACCATGCACACACACACACACACACACATGCACGCACACGCACCATGCACGCACACACACGCACCATGCATGCACGCACACACATACACACGCACCATGCACACACACACATACACGCACCATGCACGCACACACACACCATGCACACACACACAAACACACAGAGTGATTGCCCTCCTTAAATAAATGCAGCTGACGCAGCTACTTGTTTGAAGAAAGACATTTTTATTTATCAGGGAATAATTATCTGTCTGTATAATCCCATCCCAAACCTGGGTGCCAAACTGATTAGTGACCACAGCATAGTGATTAAAAGGGTAGACTTTTTGACAGTTTTGACTGAAACGCATTACCTTTGTATTGGTACTCATAGCCAGTAGTCTGTCAGTTATTATTGAACAGATTTAAAGAAATTGTGACATCAAGGCATAACATAAATATGGCATGGCAAATTTAGACTATGAGGCGATACTTTTTTCCCCTCGACTGAGACGCCTGTGCCTTAAATGGCGACTCAAGATAGTAAGAAAATATAACAAAATCTGAATTTGTGTAAAAATTTTGGGGTGCGCCTTATAACTTCTTTTTTTTAAAGTGCGCCTTATAGTCCGAAAAAGACGGCATATTCATGTGTCTGCATGCAATGACTATGATGGAACATGTGCTTTAAAAAAAGACACACATGTAGATGTAATTACATCTTTAGCCTGTTCTACAATATATCCCAAATTTTGTTCACTTTGATTTGACATTTTACGTGTGTTTACAATATTAATAGAATTCTATCATGCTAATCATGGAATTAATAAACATGTTTTGTTATTGGTGCCTTGTATTGAAAGCTCCTGAAAAATTGCTGATGAAATTTTTTTCATAATAATACCATTGTTTTTCTTGTGTCTTAATTGTCAAAATGGAAGTTGGTTTTTTTCCTTTTTTTTGGGGGGACCCCTTCCCTGCCAAGTCCTGTATCTACTACAGAATGTGTGATGTCATAACTTTTGATGTCATAGCCCTGGAATGATGGTTTCTGGTTTAGACAAGTCAGGAAAGATCTATCTCTAGACCATTTTCTCAGATTGAGTCTAACGGGTCTCTTAAATTTTATAATAAGAAAATAAATAATTTCTCAGTTTTCCTCTTATATCTGGCAGTGAAGGGGTTAAAATTGTATAGATATTTTGTTCACCGTTTACTTAACCAATGACAAACTGTGATAAAAAAATGTTTTTAAAGAAAGGCGAATTTCTTTGATTTTAACCTATTTATTGCCAACGCCTGCCGTAAGCAGTAGACATTTTAGTTTCTTCTGTAGATATTCCTTGGAAAAACAGTAGAAAGCATTGTTCTGACATTGTTTTGTGTAGCATGTATCATTTTATTTCTTCAAAACTAATATTCATTTTGTGTAGCGTATCAGGGCTCCCAATCGTCCCGCAAAACAAGGGGTCCCAGGGACTCCTTCTCTTACAGTATAGAGGGTCCTAGAGGCGGGGTAGAGGGTCCCAGTGGCATTGCGAATACTTAAAATAATTTTTCTACTGCATCCCTGGGACCCCCTACACATTCTTTTAGAGGGTCCTTTAGAATTTTAGTGTTTCATAGACCTCCAAATGGGGGTCCCTGCGTATGCTTTTCTTTCAAGACTGTGATATTTATGTTTTATTATTTTCCTATACTTTCTTAACTTAAGTGTGATCGTGTCCAAGATGTGAATATTCTTGAATTTTAAAAAGAGTGATTGTATTGGTCGTGAGAGCACTTTGCAAAATGAATGATTAAGCTTCGTTTTGAATATTCCTGGATTTGAAGAGCGATTGTCTCAAAAGGCACTGTGCAAAGTGTGATTTGATATGTGGCAGTCTGGATGGTTTTGACCCTGCTTGGTGAAGAAGCGTTAGAGAAAATCTATAGCTATGTAAGCACCACAGGGAATTTGTAAGTGTGTGTGTGTGTGTGTGTGTGTGTGTGTGTAGTGTGTGTGTGAGTGAGAGAGAGAGAGAGAGAGAGAGAAGGGTAATAAGGGTAGATATTTAAGCGTGTATGACACTATACAACACGACTCATGCGATAAATATTGTAACAAATGTTTTAGCTCTTATCATAAATAACTTTAATGTTAAAAAGAAACTTTTTTCATCCATATTGATTAAAGAAAGCTAACGTCTTTGTTTTTCCTCTATGTAAATTAACATTACGTTCATAAAAGACTTAATCGATGACACTTGGAAAGAAGATGATGAAATAGACAAAGGCACATAACTTTCCATTTTTAAGCTAAAGGGCACACTGCTAGGCGATTGTTGGTGCCATAGGTGGCTATGATGGGAGTTGTGTGCTCTTTAACAATGGAGATGTATCCACCTTTGTTACATTCGCGTTATTTGCTGTTTCATTCATAGCAATGTACCATATTTCATGGACCATAAGGCCATACTTTTTTCGAAGATTGAGACGCCTGCGCCTTATAATGTGACTAATAATATCGTCGGTGAAATTCAAAAACATCGTATCTCAATTTTGGTAGTTTTGAGAAAGAAAAAATAAACTTTTAAAAATTAACCGCGTTGACCACTGTTGTTCAAGCCATTGCGAGTTTACTCCTGCATTTCGTTAAAATTTCTTCTTTTTTTTTAAAAGGAAAAGAACGAAGATACGAGGTTTTTGTCCTTAACTAGATCTGAATTTGGGACTTACGAGTTTTTCTTCTATTTTCACAACTTCATTTACCCCAGATAGAAAGTCGTTAGAGATACGAGCTTTTGGTGGAAGGTGGCGGGAAAAATGAGAGAGCTGACTATGTATCTAACTCAAACCCCAAAAAATCGAGATACGGGGTTTTTGAATTTCACCGACGATATAGTAAACTATAATAACAAAATCTGAATTTGTGTCAAATTTTGGGGGTGCGCATTATAAATCAGGTGCGCCTTGTAGTCCGTAAAATACAGTAACAGGGTGGGAGAGGGTGTTATTTTTGGGTTAGTGTTGTTTTAAATATTTCTGAATAAAAATGCTGTATTGTTTTCATCGCATCATTTTATTTGTACCTTACACTCCAGTTCTTTCAGTATTCGTGATAATGCGTGCATCCATTTGACCTCTTACACATTTATTTTGAAAGGCATTTTCTGATTAATTTAGCAGAAAATTACTTTGTGTTTATTGTCTGGTTTTGTCTCCTGTAGTCTTGAAATAAAGCTATTTTACAATGCACTCTGGCAGTGTGATGTGTTTAGGTATATGTGTATGTGTGTGTGTGTCGATAGGCTTCATGTATTGTTATTTTTGTTATAATGAAATAATGACATGTACATGTGAATATATAGTTTCATTTGTGCGTCAATGCTTGCTTGTATACCCATTGTAAGTAGTAGATGTAGTGTTAGTAGTACAGTGGAACCTCCCTTATAAGACCTCCCATTATAAGACTCCCTTCCATATAAGACCTACTTCTCTGAGACATTGCCCTTCTTTGTAAGTATTAAAATTACCTCCCTTATAAGACCTCATTTTGGATGATTTTTGAAGGTCTTATAAGGGAGGTTCCACTGTAGTAGTAGTAGTTGCTGTTGTTGCTGATTGTTATCTACACTTGCTGCTCATGTTATTCAAATGGTTTCAAGTTTTAAATTATTCTATTTTTGAATGTTGTTATGTGTAAAGCGCTGTGTAGCCTACGTAGTAGGATAAGCGCTCTATAAATCAGGCATGAAAACTACTGTTCCAAAGGGAAAACAAATTTCAGCCGAGAAATCCTTCCACACGGATTTTCAGTGTGTGTGTGTGAACACAAATTTCTCCTCAAACTAAAATGTCTAGCTTGGTTTTCTCGTTCTCAAATACCCTAGGAGAGGACACTGTAGGCATGTGAGCAAAATTTAGTTGGCCCTCTCACATGGAAACCAATCTCTAGCTAATGCGGTGGACACAAGCACACACCATATACCGCATTTACTCCGAGTCCTGAAGATAACACTTTGACGATGTACAGAAAAAACGACTTCAAACATAGAATGAATGAAAGGTTTTACGTCCACTCGGCTGCAAAACAGGATGAACCATCAACCAACCATCATTCGAGCTTGGAGCAGATCCTGGAGTCACTGCAATACCAGGTCTGATCCGAGTACTCAGAATCGAGTAAGGTCAGTCAACAACGTTTTGGAGAAATGATCGTGAAAGTATATCATTCAAACATAGAAATGACAGTACTTGCCTTTTATACTAGCCTTTACCAGCCTCACATACGTACTGTACTTTCCTAGATTATTTGAGAATGAGAACCAGGCTAGAATATACCAAATACTATGAGATTACAAATACAAGGTGATATAAAAAAGATTGAATCACGCACACCCCAAGCGTAAAATGACCCACAGCAGAAATAGTCGAGGATTATAGTACAAGGGAAGCCTTTTAATTTTAAAAAGATTTTGTTGTTGTAAGTTTGATAAACACACAGAACATGGTAAATGTTTCAATTATAGCATCAGTGCAACTTTCAGTTTTACACTAATTTCAGGTTTTTCATTTTACCAGAAACTGAACTTCAGGTGTTTTTTTAAATTCACAACCACAAAAATCGACTACAAGCAATTTGGGGCGTTTTGAACTTGTTGTTCTGTCCTGGAAGTCTCTCTCCGGGGGAATCTTGAAAACAGCATGGTGCTGATGCCGTATTGTTTTCAAAGGCAATGTAATCATTTTACGAGGCTTATCAGACTCAAACTGTCTCTGTCCATCATTTTAACTGTGACCTGTCTTCAAGTTCATCGTCATCTCTTTCTCTTGCGTTGCCCCCCTGAATCGTCCAACTGCCCCTGTACCCCGCCGAGGCCTTGGGCGGCCCCTGGACCCCTGCCTTTGATTTGTTTTTCATTTTGGGGAGTTGCACACATGTTATAGTACTTGCTCACCAAAAAAGCAAACACGCACACTCTCACACAAAACAATGTCATGAATGTACAAGGACCATAGACCACAGGTGCTGAAGTAAGGAAAATGCACACAAATGAAGCGGAGATAAAGAGGTCTAAAACGAGATGGAGAATACTATTCACAAACTGAATGACTGCAACAAACAAGGGTGCAATTCTGCTACTTTTTTAAAAATGTGTTTGCTGGGCCGTATAGTGGTGTTGCTCCCACGCTGCTCATTCCCAATCCCAACTCGCAGCCACACCCTGGCTAGTTTAGGTGGCAGAATCCGAAATCAGCAGTCCAAGGGGAGCGAATCTATGTTAGGCCGTCAGGAAGCAACCATAGAGACACTGCACACTTCTGCTACTTTCTTTCATCCTTCAATAATTTGAGCTGAAGAGAACCTGACTGACATCTTTATGCCATTCCATGAGCGCTTCTGGTCAACCAACTGGAGATCCCTCTCCTGTCTTATATTACTTCCCTTTGCCAAATAAAGAGTCAAAATCTGTTTTAGCCTTGCACGGGAGAGCGAGAGTGAGACAGGAAGAAAACTAAAACGGAATTTTATTTAACCAGGGAACATGAGATAATAAAGTTAAATGCTTTTTTCCACCCAGCCCTGGAGAAAAAGTTTTCTGTTGCTAGGAAACTATCTCTCAATGAAACTCCATCTGGGGTCAGGGGTTAAGAATGACAACTCCACCTAAACAGCCCATTTGGATACATGTATCCGGAATAGCAGCTGTCACTTCTGCTTTCTGGCATTCGTAGTGAGAAACGACAAACTGACGTACACATTGTTGCATTTATAAGCAATGCATTTCGTCGGTGAAATTCAAAAACCTCGTATCTCAACTTTGGTAGTTTTGAGAATAATGGAAAAAAAAGTTTTAAAATTTAACCGTGTTGACCACAATTGATTAACTATGATGAATATGTTCAAGAAATTGCGAGCTTAGTCCTGCATTTCATTAAAATTACTTTTAAAATTTTGTTCTTAGACTTTTGAAAAGAACGAAGATACAAGTTTTTTGTCCTTAACTAGATCTGAATTTTGGACTTACGAGGTTTTTTTCTATTTTCACAACCTCAATTACCTCAGATAGAAAGTCGTTAGAGATACGAGCTTTTGGTGGAAGGTGGCGGGGAAAATTAGAGAGCTGACTAAGTATCTAACTTTTAAAAAAAACAAAAAAATAGAGATACGAGATTTTTGAATTTCACCGACGATTTGGCACTTGGAAGTTGGATAGTCTTATATTCAGGGATGTGAGAGGGCCCAAAACAAAAAGGCGTAGCCGATGGTATCAACTTTACCTGCGACATCAACTTTTTTGCGGCTCCCCTACACGGATCTTACTGTCCGATACAGTTTCCTCCAGACAAGCAGTGATGTCCTGAGGCCACGGTCATAGACCTATTAAAATTGAAAATGTCTTATTGAGTTCTCCCCTGTCAGAACAAATGTCTGATTAACATTTTAACACTGGCATGCTTTGTCTTATTGATTTGTGCAAGAGCCATGACATTGTCTTACTGATTTCTCTTGTCTCAGGACAGTTTGTCCTATCACTTTTCGATCTTCGGTACATCACTGGACAAGCCCTGTCAAATTTGTGTTGGCATAACATCATCAGTCTCCAAAATCCTCTGAAGTCGGAGTGTAGCTGCCTATGTGGCAGAGTACCGGGGTAATCAAAAACGGTCACACACGAAATGTTCTCATCCCTAGCTGGTACATTTGTACCATAGTGTTCAAAAGCTTCGGCTGTTGGGATGATCCCTGGAGTCTATTAACCAGGGTACGACAAGAAGAAATCCTTTGTCGATCCCCTCTTTCTTTACATCTATGGTGTGATGTAATTTTCATTGTTTAAAGATGAAACATTCACTCAATAGCTTTTGAAAACCTCCAAATCCTCCTTCGAAATGACACCCAAGAAGCAGCCGAACACATGAGAAAGGCGCATTGCCATTGGACGTAACTGGCCAACCACACAGAAGCTTACGAAATTCAGTCAAGTGAAAGTACTCACGCTACAAACTTCTTTCGTTTTCACCATGTGCGCAAGAGAAAAAAGTCTACTGAACAATAAATAATGAAACTTCTTTCATGCTCAATTTCATACAAGTAAACAACACTCAGATTTTACCTACATCATAATTATGAAAGATATAAAATGTTAAATGATACACTAAAAAAAAAAAGCCCACAAAATGAGTCAAACTGCATAAACAAATGCTAACCTGGCTGGTGATCTCAGGCACTTGTTGAAAGAACTTCAGAAATCCATCTAAGGATCCTGATACTGTACTTTAACTCATTCGCATCGCAACGATTTTGAATTATTAAAAAAACTCACAAATCACTCCAGCCACACACACAAACAAAACATACATAAACAAAAAGAGAAATGAAAGAAGATTACGGGTTTTTACTTCAGGTTTAGACATAGGGAAGTGGTAGATCAGACTTTTTTATATATAGATTATATATAGAAAAGCTCTACACCGATTGGTTTCCCCACAACAAACCACTACAAAAGCGAAGTCAGAGGGAAAATTGTGGTCTAAAGGAGTGAAGCGAGTTTAGAAGTGACCAAGGTATGATGTGCACACAGACTTACTTCCCTTGAAGCAATTGCATCAAATTGACAGCCAATTCCGGACATATATGGGTGGAACGACTTGAATGAGTTAAAGAAGATAATGAAATGAGAGGAAAGACAACAAAGAAGCCAAATAAACGGGGATAATAGTGAGGGGAAACGTCTCATTCACAATCACATGTACACCGCTTCCATTCTCACACACACAAAGGGCATCCTGTCGAAACACGCTTCATCACAGGCCCCAGCAAACGACGCATTTCTATTGGCCGCTCCAAACACACGGGGACACTTTGATTGGTGAAGAGAATCGCCGTCAAAATTCTTCATCCGAGTCATCCAGGTTGGCTCTTCGACGATCAAACTGAAAAAGACACAAAAACACAGGTTCAAAGTATTTATTCTATTCACATGTGGAGGATATGTTAATTTTTGTTCTATCATAATCACGATTCTATAAACCACATATAGTGGAACCTCCCTTATAAGACCTTCAAAAATCATCCTAAATGAGGTCTTATAAGGGAGGTTCCACTGTATAAGAAAAAGTTCTGAAAAGTGCATGGGCGACAGTAAAACATTTTTGCAATCCTCAAAGTCAAATGACACGTCTCAGTGTTCTATATTCTGTTTAATTGATTTTCTGTGTAGATCCACTGATAAAACGATTAACTAATAACTGTCAAATCTATACATATGCCCACATTCTCCCTCCCCCCCCCTCTCTCTCTCTCTTGCATCCTTCTCTTCTTTTTATTGTCAATACTCAATCTCACCCAATCCTCAGATTATCTTAGAAAAACACTAAAAAGTTCAACTACTCACTTTCACTGTAGTTTTCTTCTGAGTTCTCTCATTGATGTTCTCCAGAAGTTGCTTCAACGATTCTTCAGTCATCTGGTGACCAAAACAAACAAAACTCTTTAGTCATCTAGTGACGCCCTCACACACACACACACACACACATTGATGACAAATTTATATGTTCTCTTAGTTAAAAGGTGACAAACGGTGAAACACGTAGACAAATGTTCACCAACTTTTCCAGCGAGCTGCCCACCACCATGGCTCACACACAACACACACACAGTGACACACACACATAAACACACAGTGACGCACACACACACACAGTGACACACATAACATACACAGTGACACAGTCCACACACACACACACACAGTGACACAAACACACACACACAATGACACACACACACATAGTGATATACACACACACACACACAGTGACACACACAAGCTCACAAACCTTTCCAGCCAGTTGCCCTGAGCGTGCCATCTGAATGGTCAAGCTTTCCACCATGGCACACACACACACAAGCTCACAAACCTTTCCCGCCAGTTGCCCCGAGCGTGCCATCTGAATTATCAAACTTTCCACTGTGGCTCTCTCACACACACATGCATACACACAAGCTCACAAACCTTTGCAGCCAGTTGCCCTGAGCAACATAGATCTGTATCATCAAGCTTTCCACCATGGCTCTTTCTCTCTCTCACACACACACACACACACACATAAGCTCACAAACCTTTCCAGCCAGCTGCCCTGAGCGTGCCATCTGAATGATCAGACTTTCCACCATGGCTGCCTTCTCCGGCTTGGCCACTTTGATGTTGGACACTGCGCAAAGAAACATTAATGCTCACTGTTTACGCGGCAAAATAGCCAAGTACCATTTCACAACATTTTTATGTTGTCCTTGTAGCTTCTTCTTTTTTTAAATTGTGGTGTGTGTGTGCGTGTGTGTGTGTGCAAGTGTGCACGCGTATGCATAGAAAGTGGGGCGTAGTGCCTGTCGCAGTCAAAAGTGTAGCTCGTGCAAATATGCCGCTCGCTACTATGTGAGTGTGTATTTGTGACAACCACAAATTTCACTCTTTCTTTACTTGAACCATTTACCTAACCCTAACCCTATCCCTAACCCTACAAAAAAGTGAAATTTGTGGTTCATGCTCAATGTCGCAAATACGCACTCTCATAGTAGCGAGCAGCAGATTTACACGAGCTACACTTTTGACTGCGACAGTGCCTCCTATATTTTTGTCTTTACCATTTAAAACTTGAAACAGGGAGTGAAAATACCCCTTAAAACTGAAAACAGGGGGGGGGGGGAGAAAGAAAAAAAATCAGGAACCCTGTAACAAGGTGACATACATCTTGCTCTGGCTCCCTGGTTGAGGCACTGGCTGAGGATGCTCTCCTTCATCTGCTGTTCCTGCCGTGCCCGCTCCTGCTGCTCCTGAGCTCCCTGGGGGCCTCCCTGCACGACACACTGCTCGTGAAACACCGCGCACAGCTTCAACAACGATTTGATTCCCTTATAAAACCCTTGGACTCCCGCAATAATTTGTAAATTTTAAAAAAAGAAAAAGGAAAAAAAGCCAGCCTCACAAAAATTTGAATGATATATACAGGGTTCCCAGGGCTTTCAGCTATCCCCAAGTAATGACCTTGTAAGGACCTGTAGGCCTAAGGATAATCTCCATCTTTTAGTTTTACTTTAGCCAACGATCTTGAAAGGAACACTTTCCTAGCATTGTGAACAATGTCTAACTCTAAGCCAATAGAAAAACTATGGCTGACACAGATATATGAGTTTTCTCGCAAAACGACACAAGGAAAAAGAACGAGATTTCAGTCCAATTTCTTTTGACAACTCACGGTGCATCGTTGTCTGCTAAGCCGTCAGTTGAAACAGGAAGGTGGGGGAGGGGGGTAAGGTGGAGTAGGTCACAGGTGCTGAGCGATGTTTCTCAAGTGTAAAAGTGCTGCTTCTGCGATCTACTTTGAGTATGGTCTTGCTGCTCAGGGCAGTTTCTTGCAGCTGTCAGGACTTGTAAGGACCTTGAAGTGAATGTAAGCGCTTGTAAGGCCTTACTTGGAGATTTCAATTGGTTAAGACTTATAAGGACTGGTAAGGCCCCTATGAACCCTGTATCATATAGTAAAAAGCCAAGTGTCCGTGTGTGTGTGTGTGTGTCTGAAACACAAAACGGGCCTTATAACTCCGCCGTTTTTCGACCGAATCGCTTCAAATTTGCTATGAGCCCTAATGGAGCGATGGCAACGGCAACCGAGGCGGCCGTGTCATTTGCGCGGTTTGGCAAATGTGCGAAACGCGTATCCGCCGGCCTTTCGGCGCCTGTATCTCCGGTATTTCTGGACGGATTGCCTTTGAATTTGGAAGGTAGATGACTGGGGACAATGACTATCCGGAAGCGAATCGATTTAGAAATGCGCGAAATATACGCCGCTTAACCTTTTCACAAATAATTCCGCCGTTTCTTAGAGAGAAAATAAAGTTTTACGCCCTCTTGGGCCTTTCGGCCATGTGGGGCATCGCCGTTTCTTAACAGAATCGCTTCCAATTTGCTGTCAGGCTTGCTGTGGCCGGAGCAAAGCCTGGCAGCAAATTTGAAGAGAATCGGGAGAGCGCGTCACTCTCAGAGCAGCGCCAACGGGAAACGGGGCCTTATAACTCCGCCGTTTCTTAACCCAATCCCTTCAAATTTGCTGTACTCAGCGTTACCAGTACTTGGCGTTACCGTTACTAGGCGTTACCCTTACTAGGGAGAGTGCGTCACTCTCAGAGCAGCGCCAACGGGAAACAGGGCCTTATAACTCCGCCGTTTCTTAACCAAATCGCTTCAAATTTGCTGTACTCAGCGTTACCAGTACTTGGCGTTACCGTTACTAGGCGTTACCGTTACTAGGCGTTACCGTTACTAGGCATTACCGTTACTAGGCGTTACCGGTACTCGGCGTTGCGCTAGTATAATATGAAATTATGTCACAATGGAAAAGTCCTGTCCCCCAAACCATACTATACTTCTTCCAGTTGAGTGCCCACAATCAACTCTGATTCATTGGCACTATTATCGGTCAAGATTTCATTTTCAGGTTGGAAAAAAACCAAAAAACTCTAAGCTAGTTTGGTGACCCAGCCAGTGAGTTAAGTCCCCCTGTGGATCCCCAATGTGATGTCGCATCAGATAGGAACAACTAAGCTAAAAATTATAAAAAAGACTTTGATGGATAGTTGACTCTTGACTGGAACTTTTAGTGGAAGTGGAATACGTCGAGAGATTGGGCTGTTAGTGTTACAACCTCCTCAGACAGTTTGTTCCAGTCCCTGATTGTCCTGGGAAAGAAGAAGCTACATCTGTATTCTGTGCGGCATGGAATAACACTAAGTTGTTGGTTGTGTCCCCTTCTCTGTTGGCTTACTGCTGG
>CM065695.1:4490316-4510316 GCA_017654935.2 Phymorhynchus buccinoides | reverse complement strand
TGCTTTTAATTATTGGGTCATTTGGTTCCAACATAATGGGCATCATAAACACATACAACAATTTTCACAGTGATAACAAATAAATCTTTGTTCCAGCTAACAACTGACTCAAGAACCCGTAACAGTGATTTAAAAATACTAACTCAGTATAGCCGAACTAATATTAGAAAAAAACCCCGGTGCATTTCTAGAACTTTTTGTTTGTTTGCTTTTCAGATGGTGAAAGCACAAAGGCGAGCAGTGAAAACTTTAATCCTGATAAATACTGGGGACACCTAGGTAGGTAACTTTATACAGTGGAACCTTCCTTATAAGACCCCCCGACCCCATTCCCCCGTGGGGATACCGGGGGTTCTTTTGTATAAACAGTTCCCCCACCTTCTGGAAGTTCTGTGCTTGTAGCTTCCTCTAATTTGTCACTCTCTTTGACTCTGCCTTTTCCCTTTGCTTACTGTCATCTACTATCTTTCTACCTTACCTGTTCATTCTCCTGCCTTTTTTCACGAAACACTTTCAACATTTCCTCCAGCCGAAGTCGGACTTGCTGGACCCAACTATTTCTTAGTTAGGTGCATAATGGCAGCATGACGCATCTGCGCTCATAATTGACAGGAAACTGTCTGAGCGATCGAAGAAGAAGAAGAACCCCCACTGAAAATATGACTCCTTCCCATTTAAGACCTACTTCTCTGAGACATTGCCTTTTCTTTGTAAGTATTAAAATTACCTCCCTTATGCAACCCCCTCCCATTTAAGACCTCCTTTTGGATGATTTTTGAAGGTCTTGTTAAGGGAGGTTGCTCTGTAGTTTAATTCTGTTTTTTATATATGTATTTTTAACTAATGCATTTGATGAGCAATTACTGCCATACTTTAATTCTGTTTTTATCTGTAATTGAAACGTAATTATACATATGTGCGATGACCAATTACTTTGCCCTGTTGGCCAAATACCATAGTTCATGGCTAGTCACGGTAGAACTTACACACCCGGCTTAGGGTAAAGACTAAAGTGATTCATTAACTGACTAATTTTTGGGGGTTGATCTTTAAGTTTTAGCATCCGACCAGTCTGCGAGTTGCTTTGAAAATACATGAAAATAATATTTGGTTTTGAAGCTGATTAGATATTGTCAGGCAGGAGATTAATTTTTCAGCCTTTGTTTAGGCTGAATTTAACCTATTATATATATAATAGCCCAGATGTCATTTTGGAGATTAAAAAAAGAAAGAAAGACCAACTGAGTATAGAAATAGTTTTTATGACTAATAATTATTGTGGGTTTTTTAGGTATCAGGTATTTTATAGTCACAGAGGAGTTTCTGTGAAATTCGGGTTGCTCCCACCTGGAGAGAACGTCGCAGCCAGAGGCACGCCACCCAATGTATTAAAAAAAAATGTTGCATGCGATTTTTGTGTGACTGATAAGGAAGGGGAGGGGGGTAAATTTTGACCAAATGACAACTTTTTCGTTGCCACTGGGATTAACGTGTGCTAAGTGCATGGGCACACGGGACCTCGGTTTATCGTCTCATCCGAAAGACTTCACGTTCAGACCATAAGGCCTAGTGTAAAGTGAGGAAAAATCCCCTATACCCAGGTTCGAACTCGGGTTTACTTGACACAAGGCGAACGCGTCACCTCTGTGCCACTCTACACCTATATGAGTGAATGAAACAGAGCTAAATATATCAGTTCTGTTTCTAATGCTGTTTCTAAGGCTTAGATTACAAAAAAAGCTTTATAGGTTTTTTTTTTTTAGGGGGCTTCAGCGTTTTCAGCCTAAATTATCGTTTCATAATCTTATGCCTGAATTTGTATGGGTGTCGTTATCTTTGTGTTTGTTTCTAAAGGTGCTGTGTTCAAAGTTTTGTCGATGGAAGGCACCAAGATTTCTCTCGCTTTCTCTCAGCCGCCACTCTCAAGTGCTGAGGTAAAACTTCAGGATTTGAAAAGTATTAGTTACTACTTCTGGAAGTTGAAACTAGTATCAGTTACTCCTTCTGGAAGTTGAAACTAGTATTAGTTACTACTTCTGGAAGTTGAAACTAGTATTAGTTACTACTTCTGGAAGTTGAAACTAGTATCAGTTACTCCTTCTGGAAGTTGAAACTAGTATCAGTTACTCCTTCTGGAAGTTGAAACTAGTATCAGTTACTCCTGTCATTTGATTCTCTCTTTCTCTTTGTACTTTGGATTTTTTTCTTAAAAGGCAGGAGAATGAACCACTAAGTCAGAAAGATAGTAGCAAAGGGAAAAGACAGTCAAAGAGAGTGACAGATTAGAGGAAGTTGCAAGCACAGAACTTCCAGAAGGTGGGGGAACTAATTTTACGAAAGACCCCCCCCCCCCCGTTATCCCCACGCCACGGGGAGAGACTCGTGGAGGGTCCAGGATCGTCCAGCTCCCCGTATGGAGGCACGAGGCATCCACCCAATGCCCCGATAATAATAATAATAATACAGTGGAACCTCCCTTATAAGACCTCCCATTATAAGACTCCCTCCCACATAAGACCTACTTCTCTGAGACATTGCCCTTTGTAAGTATTAACATTACCTCTCTATAAGACCTCTCCCTTATAAGACCTCATTTTGGATTATTTTTGAAGGTCTTATAAGGGAGGTTCCACTGTAATAATATATGCCTTAGGGGGATTCACAGTATTGCAGACATCAACTTTTCATTACCCAGGTAAATTTTACAGACATTTTTTACCCAAAAAAATGGCTGGCGGCGAAAGGGTTAACGTGTAGATGAGGAAGAACTGTCGAGACAGAACATGCCTACCTCAGCTGAGAATGGAACCAGGAACCTTCGATTCCTTACTGAGCATAGACAAGTAATGTTTTGGCAGCACATACAGGTCTTGGTATCTCTACTATAAACAAATTCTAGCCCAGCCCGCTGGAATAGCATCTGCCCTCCTGCTTTCTGTCAGTCATGGTCGGAAATGATTGACCGGATATTGATGCAACAGGTTGGGAATTCATTGAACAGTCATTACAGGCTGATAATACATTACAGACTGAGGAGACCTTCATAGGTCGAAACAGCTGTCTTTGCATAGGTTCTGTCCCTGCCCTGTTTGGGAGGAAAAGAAAATCAGCAGTACAATTCATTTCATGTTATTTTCTTCTTTTAAAACACATACAAAACATAAAGTTAACGATAAATGAGTTTGTTTCTGAGGTTCATCTTCTTCTTCTTTGTTCCCGGCCCGTTTCTGAGGTTCACAAATGGACACTAAATTTCTTATCAAAGCAACATTTTTCCTGCTGTATATTGACTTGAAACAATAATAATGATAATTATAATAATAATATGATAATAATAATTATAATGATAATAATAATAAATCATGTGATCAGTGTTCTGTCTGGCAGGAGAGCGAAGGGATGGCAAGCTGTATGGAGAAGGCCGTTCTCCAGCTTGTCTCCGTCTTCTACTCTTTTCCAAAAACACAAGGTCAGTGATGACTACTTATTGCTTTCTTTTGAATCCACACTATATATTAACAAGGGTATCATGTATTAACATGTTATGTGGTGGTACCATAGCCGATGAGGTTTAACCGAGGCGTGGTTACCGCTACACCTATCTATATTGTTAAAAACTCGGGACTTTACTGGTGTTGCACTGCCTCCGGGCATTGCAGCCAGTATTGTTCCCACCATCTTTGTATTTACAAATGTCCCATATGTGTCTATGACTGAGAGGACGTAAAACACCATTTTTTGTTCCACACTTACTCATATTGTCCTATGTATTATGCTTATTGGCCACTGCAAGTAGGGTTATTAATGCCCTTGACGGCAAGAGTTAAGCCCTTGTTGATCAGTATCCAAAAGGGCATTCACTCTTGCAAAAGGCAACCATTAAGTGGCCTCAAATAGGGTTAGTGGCGAGAGTTATTCTCTTGTTTGGTCAGTACTCAACCATCGAATGAATGAAAAATGGTGTTTTACATCCTCTCGGTCTGGAACAGACACATATGGGACATTTGTAAATACAAAGATGGTGGGAACGATACTGGAGGCAATGCCCGGAGGCAGTGCAACACCAGTAAAGTCCCAAATTTTTAGCAATACAGATAGGTGTAGTAGTAACCATGCCTCAGTTAAACCTCATCGGCTATGGTACCGCCACGAGTTAGTATAACTCAACCATCTTCCCCCACCCACAAAGGGCATTCATTCTTGCAAAAGGTGTTCTTTGCAGTGGCCAATACAGTGGAACCTTCCTGTTAGGACCTTCCCTATTAAGACCCCCGCTAAGACGTGAGTCAGTGACCCCAAACATTTGTCACCGATTTTGTTCCCCATCATATCCGGACTGCTGAGCGTCCACCTCCCTATTTAACTAATTAATTAACCCTATCGCCGCCAATCTCGCATTTTTGCACCACAGTGATTGAACACCCATGCCATTAAAAACCTTGAATCCAGGGTCTGTTATCCAATGATTTTTGTGTTCTTGATTTGGGGAGTTAAGGGTAGGCCTTTTTCTTTAAACATGTAGTAAAGGAAACCCCAATATTTCAGACGAAATATTTTCTTTACCCAATGTAAGTTTATTGGATAATTTTGGCTACAAAAATGGCTGGCGGTGAAAGGGTTAAGACCTTTTTACAACATTTTTGTTTTTACTGATTTTTCAAGGTCTTAATATTTCAATGAGAGTATTTATATCACTTTTGTGAGTTTCCAGCATAAGATTTTGTCACTTGTCATACAACAACTATTTAGGGGAAAATGACAATACAGAGAAACAAAGTTACATTGGCATAGCATTTTATTTTGCTCTTTGAGTGTTTAGTTGTTGCTGTATGTTAAAAGTCAGTTAAGCGTGGCATCGCACAGCTTTACACACACACGCACACACACACCTTCTGAAAGTAAAGTCTGCAATGATTGGTTGATTTCAAGAGAAGAAAGTTCAAAGCAAACCATAAATACATCACGACGTGGCTCTTGAAAGCTGGTTACACGCCAGAAATTGAAACCGCTTTAAAATTCTCATGAGCCAAATCCAGCTCATTCGTCCTAAATGGTTATGCAGGCCATGAGCCGGATTCGGCTCATTCGTCCCGAGTGAGTTAATATCCGGGCGGCGATGTGATGTGATGTCCACGTGTGGTGTGCAGGTCTGGCTCTGCTGAAGATCCTGCAGAGAGCGGTGCTGGGGGTTCTGGAGAGTGTGCTGGTGCTGGTCACCACTGTAGCCCAGCTGAACCCTGGGTCTGTGTGTGTGTCAGTCTCTCTGTGTGTGTGAGTGTGTGTCTGTTTTTTTCTGTCTGTTTCAGTATGCATAGGTGCTACTCTTTCATTTTTACACTGATTTCAGTATTTTTAATTTTACAGAAACTGAACTTCAGGTGTTTTTTAATTCATCCCCCAGAAAAAATTTGACCACAAGCGATTTGGGGCGTTTTGAACTTGGTGGTTCTATCTTGGAAGTTTACAAAGGCAATGTAATAATTTTACAAGGCTTATCAGACTCAAACTGTCTATCATTTTAACTGTCTATCTCGTTATCTTTCTCTCTTAACTTGCCCCCCTGAATCGTCCGACGGGGCTCTGCCCCTGTACCCTGCCGGGCCATGGGTCCCTGAACCCCTGCCTTTCAGGTTTTTTTCATTTTGGGGAGTTGCACCCATGAGTATGTGTGTGTATATGTATGGTGTGTGTGTGTGTGCAGGAGTGTGTGTGTGTGTGTCTATATCTGTGCATGCACATCATGTGTGAAAGTTGTTCAAGGAATGCTTTAAAATGTACTTGGGGGAAATTTGTACAAAGCGTGAAATCATGCTGAAGCATCACTCTGTTCTGATAAATCTTACTAACTTCTGGTGGAATTTGCATGTCCACAACTATAAAAGGGATGAATAGGCTTTGCTTGATAAAGTTGTTGATTGTTTGTTTTCTGATTGATGTTGGATGGTACTTTGTTACAGCATCTGTGTGACTTGTTCAACCTATTTGCTTTTTCATTTTTATGTGTGTTTTTTGTGTGTGTTTTTCAGAGCGGACGAACGCAAGCAGGCCACTGGTATTGTGTGGGAAGTCGCCGACCACTTTTCATCTCTTCCTAAAAGTGAGCGTGTTGATTTGATGTCAGTAGTTGAATAATTTGTTTAACAGATTGCCTAAAACCTGTATCATTCTTTTTCGGACTGTAAGGTGATACTTTTCCCCCATCCATTACCCCAGCGCCTTATGATATGACCAATAAAATAGTAAGAAAATACAATAACAAAATCTGAAATCTGGGTAAAATTTTGGGGGGTGCGCTTTATCGTCTAAAAAACGGAAAAAGGGAAAGAAAAAGAAGAAAAAAGTAGATTTTGTACAAAAGCAATAGGATTCTCTTCTCTACAAGAGGTGAATCCTAATAATTGAAGTCAAGGTAAAAGGCCTACCATGAATAAACATACATGCATGGGTGCCTCTTTCATTTTTACACTGATTTCAGTATTTTGTTTATTTTACCAGAAACTGAACTTCAGGTTTTTTTAATTCATCACACACACACAAAATGGCCTCAAGCGATTTGGGGCGTTTTGAACTTGGTTGTTCTATCTTCGAAGTTTACAAAAGCAATGTGATAATTTTACAAGGCTTATCAGACTCAAACTGTCTCTGTCTATCATTATAACTGTCTATCTGCTTATCTCTCTTCACTTGCCCCCCTGAATCGTCCGACGGGGCTCTGCCCCTGTATCGTGCTGGGGCCATGGGTCCCTGGACCCCGGCCTTTCAGGGGTTTTTCATTTTGGGGAGTAGCACCCATGTACGTGCAGAATGGCGGCTCTCTGTTGCAGACAACTCTCAGGCCTTGGCGCAGACCCTGGAGCAGTCGTCCTCTCTGGTCACCGACGCCCTGTCAGAGCTGGACGAGGTAAGTCAGGTTTCAGTTTGGAGAGGCAAAAGCCAGAGGGCACTATCGCAAAAAGAGCAAAGAAGGCGATAGCACCCTCTGGCTTGTACCCTCCATTGGAGGCATAGCTGCCAACCATTCTGAATTTCCCGGGAATTTTTCCATTTTCCAGCCATGATCCCGCATTTCCGGTTACGACAATAAAATTCCAGATTCCGAAAACCAAAACATTGTCCAATACATATAGAAGTCAATGTGGGTGCTGGTTCCACAACCATTTCAAGCACCTATCCAACATTTATAACCCGGAAGCCGTAACCTGCACCTGTGCAGTAGGCTTAAGCTTCTCCACTGATCAAAACAAATGGCCTCAAACAAAACTGCGAGTTTACCACATCGAGTTTACCGAAGTTTGTTCCTCAGTATTGGCCCCACTGCAACTAGGGTTATTAACGCCCTTGATGGCAAGAGTTAAGCCCTTGTTGGTCAGTATCCAAAAGGGCATTCACTCTTGCAAAAGGCAGCCATTAAGTGGCCTCAAATAGGGTTATTGGCGAGAGTTAATAATAATAATAATAATGGGAATTTTATATAGCGCTCTTTCTCACATGAGCTCAGTCTGCTTTACATTGATAACAAGAACATTAAAGGCAAACAAATAATGAATCATTAGAAAGTAAAATAAACACGATTGCATGCAACGTTCTCTTCCTCACACACACACACACATACATACACAAACACACACACACATGAACGCACGCACGCACACATACACACACATTGTACGAGACCACACTGTAATTTCTCCTAACGTGATAATAAAGTATCTTTGACTTTGACATACATGTGTACCCCTGTTTGGTCAGTACTCAACCATCTCCCCCCACCACCCACCAAGGGCATTCACTCTTGCCAGAGGTGGTCTTTGCAGTGGCCAATAGAGAACCATTTCCCCATCAACGATGTGTCCCACCAAGAGGATCGTTACGCTTTTCTGCGCTTTGAAGTTTCTTACTGGAATCTATGAACACCGATGTTCATGAGAAGCTTGTTGTACCATGAAAGCACAGAAACTGAAATTGGAAGTCTTCGGCTGTTATGAAAACACTTAGTAACATAGTGGCATGCGTGCCACTTTTCCTGGTATACAAGGATTTCCTGTTTTTGAATTTTACCAGAAAATAAATTTCCTTCTTTTTTTTTAGTTGTCAAACAAAATCTTTGTGTGTTTACTGTGGGCGAAAATGGAGTTTTACGTCCTCTTGGTCTGAATCAGACACATATGGGACATTTGTAAATACAAATATGGTGGGAACAATACTGGAGGCAATGCCCGGAGGCAGTATGAAACCCGGTAAAGTCCCGATTTTTGGCCATAATACAGATAGCTGTTCCGGTGACCACAATAAAATTAAACCTCATCGGCTATGGCACCGCCACAAGTAGTATAAAAAAATTCCTATGTGTGTTTACTGTATTTTTCAAACACTTTAACATAAGCATTTGTATAAATTGTGGAAAAGGCAAACTAAAATACCTTCATAAATCTTTTTTTTCTTCAGCTGCAGGGGGACATTGGCCCTGGAACAAAACCCCGACCTTTCAGTTTTGTGTAGTTCACCCATGTATAGTGGTGATAATGCTTTGTTTACTAAAATGTACGGTAAAGGTCAAGATGTGCCACCCCCCCCCTGCATTTCTCGGTTATTAACGCCCTTCAATTTTTCCGTTTTTTGCCTTTCTTACCATGCATAAAGCTGTATTTTAGGAACATTTTTAGCTAATAACCTTTTTGGAATACTAACCCTAGCCCTAAACCTAACCCTACCCCCCACTGCAGTACACCGCGATTTGTCACAGTTGTGGTCCGTTGCGTTTTTCCGTCTTATAGGGTGGGGTTAGGGTTAGGGTTAGGGTTAGTATTCCAAAAAGATAATTTGCTGAAATTGTTCCTAAAATACAGCTTTATGTATGGTAAGAAAGGCAATAACGTAAAAATACAATTAACCGAGAAATGTAGGGGGGGGTGGCACATCTTGACCTTTACCTGTACGGTCCCACATAAGACCTGCTTCTCTGAAACATTGCCCTTCTTTGTAAGTATTAAAATGACCTCCCTTATAAGACCTACTTTTGGATGATTTTTGAAGGTCTCATAAGCGAGGGTTCTTCTGTAGCACAAACAGTGGAGAGGTTCAGCATGCCGTTTTATTGGTTCTGTGTAAGACAAAGTTGTCAGGAGATGAAGAGTTTTCCTCTTTATAATTAAAAAAACAATTGAGCGATCGTAGATCGGCAAATGACAAAAATGCTTAAAAAATATGATTTGGAAAAACAAATGGTAGTAGAAAAAAATGCTGAGTGGTTTACTTTGTTCTGATCGGCAACAGGTTGCCTCCAGTGACGGACAACTGGAGGACATTTTCACCCTGGAGGAAGACGACGATCAAAACGAGGCCGCCGACAACTCGAGGACGTGGACGGACGAGGAGCGGGCGATGGTGGGGCCGGTCAAGGGCCTGGTCAAGACGGCCGCCAAGCTGATGAGCAAGGCCAGAGCGGCCAACAAGGCCAACGGCCGCTGCGAAGCGGATGAGCAGATTGCGCAGATTGACGATGTGAGCGACTGCGCCCAGCGGCTGAGTCCTGCGGTGGATAACCTCACGTCTTCGTTGTACGCGCCGGTGGATCACACGGCCGTGAAGAACAATGTGAGTATGTAGGGTGGGTATGGGGTGTGTGTGTGTTCAATCAATCAATCAATCATTTATTGTCCCAATCTCATTAAAACAAGGAAATTTGTCTTGCAATCGATCAATAAAACCCCCCAATAAAAATGCAATAAATGCGAATTCCCTAATATGGGCGTCTGTTCACGTGAGCACCCCCACCCCCACCATGGCAACAGAGTGACAGGCCAGTCACACTGTGTGTGTGTGAGCACCCCCACCCCCACCATGGCAACGGAGTGACAGGCCAGTCACACTGTGTGTGTGAGCACCCCCACCCCCACCATGGCAACAGAGTGACAGGCCAGTCACACTGTGTGTGTGTGAGCACCCCCACCCCCACCATGGCAACGGAGTGACAGGCCAGTCACACTGTGTGTGTGTGAGCACCCCCACCCCCACCATGGCAACAGAGTGACAGGCCAGTCACACTGTGTGTGTGTGAGCACCCCCACCCCCACCATGGCAACAGAGTGACAGGCCAGTCACACTGTGTGTGAGAGTGTGTGTGAGAGTGTGTGTTGTTCTTCAGTTTAACGTCCTTCCACTAAAAGTGATTCAGACAAAAGAGTGTGTTTGTGTGTGTATGAGGGAGAGAGACAGAGATAGATATATATATATAGAGAGAGAGAGTGTGTGTGTGTGTGTGTGTGTGTGTGTATTCTATCTTCTGTGTTCCCAGGCCATATGGCCATGATGGATGAGGTTCGTGTGTTTCAGTTTTCCATGGTCTCCCCGCTGCAAGCAGCCAACACATTCCAATTTTGGAAGAGGAAGTTGTTTTTAATGACAGGAGAGTGGACCAAAAAGTCAGAAAAATAGTAGATGACAGTAAGCAAAGAAAAAGGCAGAGTCAAACTCAAAGATAATGATAGATTAGAGGAAGTTGCTGGCACAGAACTTCCAGAAGATGAGGGAACTACTTGTACTGAGATATCCACTGGTATCCCCAAGGGGAGTGTGGGTATTCTAACAAATGAGGATTTTGGGTGTGTTTTTTTCATTTCAGGCAACCGCTTTGTCAGAAGAGATCAACAACATGCTTGGCATTTTGAGGTGAGTCAGTGCTCCTTGTCATGTCACTCTTCTGTGTTGTTGAACGATAAACAACACCAACACCCATTGACCCCAACGCCCATTGACCCCAACACCCATTGTATTTTGCCTGCTGTAATATTTCGGAAATAAAATGTTTCCTTTGATGAACAACCGCCATGGACTGACTACTGACGTCCACATTTTGAGTTACTTAACGAAAAAAACCATGTAAGTATTGAAGTAGGTCGCATTTGAGGCATGCATGGGATCTAATTTGCATATAAATAAATAAATAAATACACCTAGGTTAAAAATGGGGAAAACCCAAAAAAGGAGAGCGAATAAAGAAACAAAGAGGAATAGACAGAAAAACGAGAGAGAGACAGAACGAAAGAAGATTTCCTCCTGGTATCCATGGGGTAGATGACGGTTATCAAGTACAGATGAGTCTGCTTTAAATAATAATTAGTCTCAGAGTTTATCCTGATCGGAATATTGACTTTAGACGAGTGTGGGTGTGATTTGGAATATGGAATACCCTGCCCCTGTCTCTCAAACATGCTAATTCTTCATCAGCATTCAAGTCCAACTTGAAAACGCACATCTTTTCTAAACTGTAGCTCTGTATCGATATGGTTGTGTGTGCTTGCGTGCGCGTGTGTGTGTGTGTGTGCACACCCACCCGTGTGTGTGTGTCTGTCTGTGTGTGAGTGCGTATGCTTGTGCATGTGTGTGCGGGTGAGTGAGTGAGTGATGCAGTCTGGTTTGTTAGTTATATTTGATGTGTGAATGGCGGTTTAGTGAAGTTTAATTTGTAAAGCGCCCTGAGTAGGTTTTACCTAGAAGGGTGCTGTATATGTACCCCTATTATTATTATTATTGTTATGATTTGCTTGTGGTGGTTTTTGTTGTTGTTTTCGTTTTGTTGTGGCATCAAATTTCATTTTATGACAAAAATGATGGGACTTTAAAAGCCTAACGGCTATATCATCTCGTCCCTATTATCTTATCTGATCTGATCACATGTTTTTCCCCCCATTGCCCCACAATTTAATTGCGGTTTTAATTCCTGTGCAGGCAGTCCCATTTGACCCAGGAGGGGGACGTGAAGTGGATGGACTTTCTGCTCAAAGCCAGCGCACACAACCTGACCACCCTCAACCTTCACCTGGTCCATATTTGAACTCTTCCGCGCATATCTGTTTTAGAAGATAGGGTTTGGGGGGGTCTGGGATGAAGGGGTGGAGGGATGTAGAAAGACGTGTGCGAGGGTACATGAGAAGAGAAAGAGATAGAGAGAGAGATTCACTGTGTGTTTGAATGGTCGGCGCTCTTTTGCTGTCTCAGGATCGACCTCCTGGAACAAACTTCCTCTTTCCCTCCGTCTGCGACCGACCCTCTCTGCTTTCAAAGCTAACCTCAAAACCCACCTGTTCCCCCGTCATTAAAGCTCCGCTCTCTTTCTCGTCTCTCTCTCTTGCCATTAGGTCTGTTTCTGCTGTATTCCATTTATCATTATGTCATCTGTGTGTGTTCGCTTTGTATTGCGTTTTTGTTTGAATTCGTTTTGAATGCTAACGTGTGTGTGCTCTTTGATTTGATTTCTATCAAGATTCAGCGCCGTATAAATACTGTATGTTGTTGGTGTGTGTAATGCAAGTCCATTTCTTAAGCAAACTCCTCAATCTCAAAAGGATGAAAGTCATGAGAGAAAAAGCAAGTGAGGAATGTCTTAACCCGTGATATTTTTATTAAATGTAATATAAATATTTCTAACAGAGTAAGTCTAAACCTGAAGTAAAAACCTGTAATCTTCTTTCATTTCTCCTTTTGTTTATGTATGTTTTGTTTGTGTGTATGGCTGGAGTGATTTGTGAGTTTTTTCAATAACTCAAAATCGTTGCGATGTGAATGAGTTAAAAAAAAACCTTTGATTTTGCACCCCCTCTCCTTCCCCCCTCCCCAAATGTGTGGAGCAAACACAGTAACGAAGCACTAGGCAACAAATGATGGTAAATGGGGAGAGTATGGCAGCGGACATTGTAAACTGGTGCAATGGTCTCACTGAGTGACTGAAATAAACACGTGAATGCAATATTATTGGTTTATTTATAAGCAACGTTTGTGTGTGATTTGATGAGTTGAATGAATTTTTATAAAGTTGAATGAGTTTTGATACACGCGTGCGTACACACACATACTCACACACACACACACACACACACAAAGAAACTAGCAAGTTGTTACCTTAGGTGAAACAGACCCTCTGAGATAATGTAAGTGAAACAAGAATAGGTGAGATAGGAATAGGTGAATAGGGACCTCCCCGTTTCGATCACAGTTGCCTCCTATTCCGAACAAAAGGCTGCTGCTCGTAAAACGTCACATTAAAAAACCCTGACCGTGTCCCATTTTCCAACGTCTGTTGTCTGGTACGATTAAACAGCTCTTCCCCTAAACACCTCAAAGCTAGCTGACTGTAGTCTGCGTAAAATTTGTTGGCGAACAGTTCCTTTCTCCCACGCAGCAGCGGAAGGTCAAGGACGCTGAGTATGCAAATTTCGTGCACGACCTTGCGACCCGGACACGGAAACTGAAACTGGCCGGTCTTTATGTCAAACCAGTTCTTGTAGCGGGCAACGGAAGTGCTGAGGATGTGCTTTTTGCCTTGGACGTCTATGAGGATCTTTCCTGGAACAAACAAATCAAATGGGGAAAATACGCCCACCATATGTGATTATGTCTCTGCTGAGGATGTGCTTTTTGCCTTGGACGGCTATCACCGTTCCTGGAACAAACAAATCTAATGGGGAAAATATGCCCACTTAATAATGTTATTATGTCTCTGTCTGTCTCTTTCAACCTTGTCTGTCTGTCTCTGTGTCTGTCGCTGCCTGTCTTTCAGTCAGTCTGCGCTCCCCTCACCCCCTCTCTCTCTTTCAATGTTTCTCAGAGCTTCTCTCTCTCTATGTATATATCCTTGGGATGACGACGATGATGATGATAGTGGTGACATTGGTGTATTAAATGATGACGATGATGATAACTTCGATGATGACGATTGTGATCGGACAATGACATCAACAACAACAACAACAACAACAACCACCCTTACCGGACCCTCCACCAGGAGCCTTGAGGTGAGGGTTGTGGTTCAGACTGTTGAAGAACAGCTCGTCAGGGATCCGTGTCCGATAACGACACCAGTCCTGGAAGTCCCTGGCCAGGGGGGAGTGGAGCACGAAGTCCACGAAGGCCCTGGAGGCAGCGATGTGCACGGAACCTTTGAACACAGTGATGCGCTGGGGGGCTGGAGGGGCGGCGAACCCCCACCGTTTCTGGATCGTGCCGTAGCTGACAGAAAAGAGTGGAGTGAAGAGAGGACGTCAATTGCTGGTCTGAGGTTCAAATGTTCGTTGTTGTCTGAGGCTGAGTTTACCCTATTTTACGGACTATAAGCCGATACTTTTTTTTCCTAGACTGAGACCCCTGCGCCTTATAATGTGACTGATGATATAGTAAGAAACTATAATAACAAAATCTTATTTTTGTGTAAAATTTGGGGGGTGCGCCTTATAATCAGGTGCGCCTTGTCCGTAAAACACAGTACATCTCTCTCTCTCTCTCTCTCTCTCTCTCTCTCTCAACTCACTCTGGCACACTGGCAGCTATGTCATTGGCCCCATGGAACGAAGACAAGATTTGAACCAGCTCGTAGTTGGTCCGGAGAGGGAACTCCTGACCCGTCAAGTTGATAAAGTACCTAGAAAACATACACACACACACACATGCGCGTGCGCGCGCACACACACACATGCACACACACGCACACACACACACACGCGCGCGCGCAAGCACACGCACACGCACATACACACACACGCACACACACACACACACACACACGCATGCACACACACACACACGCACACACACATACACACACAAACACACATACATACACACGCACACACACACAATTTTCATTAATCAGAGCTGTCTATAGTCAGAAAGCTGTCTCGTGTCAATTTGCTTGAATAGGGTAAGACGGGGTAAAAAAGCCCATGGGCGGGTAAGAAGCCCATGCCAATTATCTCGCACACACGCACACGCACATACACACAATTTTCATTAATCAGAGCTGTCTATAGTCAGAAAGCTGTCTCATGTCAATTTGCTTGAATAGGGTAAGACGGGGTAAAAAGCCCATGGGCGGGTAAGAAGCCCATGCCAATTATCTCATAAAATAAAGAACATTTCAGTCAAATTTGCCCATGAGACGAATGGTAAACATTAACAATTGTCTCATGGGCAAAATGTGACTGAATCATATATATTTTCGAAATCTGTATGTGTGTCTGTCTGTTTGTGTGTGTGTGTCCCTTATACACGGCCACAGTTCTCAACCGATCGACACCAAATTTGGTATCAAGCATCCTTGGCACCCTCGGAAGGTCATGCCGTCCTTACTTTTCGGAAACCTCCGCCAAGGGGGCGAAGTGCAAGAAGTTGAAGCGCAAAAACTCGAAGCGCGCATCGCAAAGCGCAAGGGGGCGGAGTCAAAAGTCAATGCCCGAAGCGCGAAGCGCAAGAAGTCGATCCGCGTGCGAAGCGCAAGAACTCGAAGCTCTGAGTCGAAGCAACGAAGGGGAGTGTTTAGCTGTAAGGGGGCGGAGTCGACACGCGAATAGCTAGTACCCTATATTCCAAAAAATACATTAGGTCTACCCTTCTTGCTTTTCAAAAACTCAACCGAAAGTTTTCGTTATTCCGCTTCAAGTTCTGTCATCAGAAGGGCTTTTATTATCTGTTGTTTTAACGTTATAAAAAACACATAACTGATCACCATTCTTGGCTCTATTTGAGTGAGGAATAGGCCCTATGCCATCATAGGAGGCTGGACTGGTTGAATAAACAAAGCGTTCTCTCTTCACTTATATTAGAGCACCTTTGGAGAACTACAAGTGAATTTATACATATCTGTATTGTTTAAAGGGCCACCATGACGGATGAGTTTTTCTAAGAAACACGTCAGATCACCAGGAAAACACCCTTTACAGAGATTACAACACTCACTTTGCTCTGGTTTCCTATAAATCAAACTTTCAAATCGGCGATTCCTCCTTGGCGGAGGTGCTGGAAGTCAAATTCTTTCACCCAAAGAGAAGACGTGTGCCGTCTCTTTTCTAATGGCCGCCTGCGTTTAGACCCAATTGTTTGCACGAAATTTTCTCAATCCAAGCCTTTTTGTTTTTCCTTGTAATTTTATACAGTTTATCTAAAGGAGTTTCGCTCACAACGAAGGAAACAGCTCCATAATTTTTATATTTTTGTTTACTGCACTACAAAAAAAAGAAAACGCTTCAACCACAATGAGTGACCTTCACCCACCCCATCCAAAATGGCTACTCTCTCCGGCAACTCCGCCATGGAGGAATCGCCGTTTTAGCGGTTTGATTTCTAGAAAACCAGAGCAAAGTGAGTGTTCTGATCATTGAAAAGGCTGTCTTTCTGGTGATCTCGATGTGTTTCTTGCAAAAACGCATCCGTCAGAGTGCCCCTTTCAAATTCAGGACTTTACTGGTGTTGCACTGCCTCCAGGATCGTTCCAACCATATTTATATCTACTAATGTCCCATATGTGTCTGTTCCAGACCGGAGGACGTTAAACAGATTTTCACTACAAAGGAACGCGAACTTTTGAGCAAACAGAGTTATAACTGTAATGCTTTCAATGATCAACCATCATTTCAAACGATAACTTCACGCAAAGAGATGCGAGATTACAAACTTCAAAGGATGCAGAAGATCGTTTTGATAAGCTCGCAAGAAAAAAAAGGGGGAGAAAAAAAAAGAAGACAAATTAATTGTTGTTTTTTCAATAAGATATTTTGAGGCGCATATATGTCTTTTCCTTTGCTAAAAGAAAGGAAATAAAAGAAAGTTTGATAGAATTAACCTACCTCCACCATTTCCCCCCACTCATCAACTCCTCCATACACAGCAGGTCGGACTGGAGTACGGAGAACTTGCCCCACTCTACCCTAACGGAGCGAGTGGTCAGAAACACGTTAGGGAAACAGCGCGAAACGTTTTCCAGCGCTCGCCGGAAATCACTGGCCGATTTCCGGTCCACGTGCAGACAGTACCAATTCTGTGGCCGATAGATGGCGCTGAGAAGGTCCACGACCTGTTAAAGACCCACGTACCAGATCACGTGTCAACAGAATGAATGAATGGGGTAGAAGACGGGGTAAAAGGCCCATGGGCGGGTAAGAAGCCCATGCCAATTATCTCACGAAATAAAGCAAGTATTGGTTAAATTTGCCCATGAGACGAATGCTAAACATTAACACTCGTCCCATAGGCAAAATGTGACTGAAATTTGCTTTATTTCATGAGATAATTGGCATGGGCTTCTTACCCGCCCATGGGCTTCTTACCCCGTCTTACCCTAGTGTTTTACGTCCTCTCGACCCGGGAAGGCACGTCACGTGTCAAAATCACGGTGTTTTCACTCTTATAACTGGTGAGAAATCTTGGTTTGACTCCCGTACAAATGCCCCCAAATTAGAAAACGAAACATCATTTTCCAGAACAGCCTCAATTTGAAGTTGGGGGATCTTATGTGGGTCACAGCTACCCAGAAAAAAACCAAGGGACTTAATCGTGGTGGGTCAGTGTGTCTTTAAGAATAAAGAATGTGGTTTGGTTTAGTTCTGATTATGTGTTTTTTTCCCATAGGTACAGAGTTGTGTGTGTGTCTGTTGACATTGTTAGCACGTTAAGGGCCAGCCACACGTCCACTAAAACCGTACGACTGTACGATGCGACTCGATCACACTGTCTCGAAGAACAAATGTGATTCGCGCTTAATTTCGAGATAACGTGATCGAATCGTATCGTACAGTCGTACGATTTTAGTGGATGTGTGGCTGGCCCTTTAGACTAGGCCTACATCAGTGCATGCATGTTACACGAACTATCCCGAGCCCAATGTGTGTGTGAATCAGAATCAGAATCAAAGTTTATTGTCCTTTAAAACCAATACAAGGATTTTATATGACACTGATAAAATAACAATAACGTAATAATAACAATTTATAAAGTTTAGTTACGGAACTTTTTGTTTTTTGTTTTTTTGTTAAATACTTCTGGGTTTTTTCCCCTTCTTTCTTTGTGCTAGTTGCGTTACTGTTTCAGGTAATTGAGGCTATTGATTGAGACAACTGTGTATATATTTTGCAAGCTCACTTACAAGGGCGTCATTTGTAATTAATTTGCTAGGTGTAACATTATGTATATCGTATTTTTCTTCAACACGTTTTATAAATTGTGTTCTTATTTCCGTATGCTTTGTACAATTGTCTAAAAAATGAGTTTCATCTTCTATTTCCTTGCATTGTAAACATAGCCTTTTCTCTGTGTGTGTGTGTGTGTGTGTCTGTGTTTGTCTGTCTCCCTTTGTCCCCCTCCCCCCCCCCCCCCCCCCTCTCTCTCTCTCTCTCTCTCATACACACACAAACATTCACTTTCCGGCGTGTGCTATTTGTGTTCTTTGTTTGTTTGTGTATGTGTATGTGTCATAACATAACAACAACAACAACCGAGAAAGAGAGAGAGAGAGAGGGGGGAGAGAGAGAGAGAGAGAGAGAGAGAGAGAGAGAGAGAGAGAGAGAGAGAGAGAGAGAGAGAGAGAGAGAGAGAGAGAGAGAGAGAGAGAGAGAGAGAGAGAGAGAGAGAGAGAGAGAGAGAGGGGTCTTTGCAAAAGAAATGAAAGGCCGAAAAGGCACTTCCACTTTTGCTGCCTGTTTTGTGTACAAAAGGCGAAGGCGGAGTGGGAAAGGGTGAAAGGGTCAATCGGGATGTTCCCCACCCTCTGAAACCCACCTGACTGGCTTGCTTGAAGGTGACGATGCTGTAGGCGATGGGGAATTCCCGCTCTGACTCGGTCAGGGGATCCATAATGAACCCCAAAGTCTCCACGAAACGGCTACAGTTCTCGGCTAGGCGTAAAACCTGTACCGGGGGTTAAGAAGAAAAGAGGTTATTGGGAAGCGTGAATTAAAATGGGGGAAAACAACTCTGTCGAAAAATTAAGAAATGAAAATGGGGAAAGAAAACACATTTTGAGAAGACAAAAATAAACTAAAAGGCTCAAAATGTGAACACACACTAACACACACGCGCGCGCGCGCGCGCGCGCGCATACACACGCACACACACATACAGCACACACACGCACGCACACACGCACACACACACATACACACACACACACGCGCAAACGCGCGCACACGCAGTGCTCACACTCACACACACACACACGCGCACACTTTCACAAAGTTTACTGATCCAGGCCTTCTGCCCATGTCAGAGGGGAGAAGGGGTTACAAAAGGAAGAAAACAACAATGACAACAAATCATCAGCACAAAGACCTCCATTATAAGCGAACATACACACAAAAAGCAACAATGACAACAAATCATCAGCACAAAGACCTCCATTATAGAGAGACGTACACAGAAAAAGAGACAATGACAACAAATCATCAGCACAAAGAACTCCAGATAAGCGAACATACACACAAAAAGCAACAGAGACAACAAATCATCAGAGAAAGAACTCCATTATAGAGCGAACATACACACAAAAAAGCAACAATGACAACAAATCATCAGTACAAGAACTCCATTATAAGCGAACATACACACAAAAAGCAACAATGACAACAAATCATCAGCACAAACGAACTCCATTATAAGCGAACATACACACAAAAAGCAACATGACAACAAATCATCAGCACACGAACGCGCGAACATACACACAAAAAGCAACAATGACAACAAATCATCAGCACAAAGAACTCCATTATACACGAACATACACACAAAAAGCAACAATGACAACAAATCACAGCACAAGAACTCCATTATAAGCGAACATACACACAAAAAGCAACACACACAACACATCATCAGTAAAAGAAGCCATTATCAAGCTTACATACACACAAAAAAGAACATTTTGACTTGACAAATCACAGCACACACAACGCCATTATAAGCAACATACACACACAAACACACACACACAACAAATCATCACACAAAGACACTCCATTATAAGCGAACATACACACAAAAAGCAACAATGACAAACATCAGCACTGACGAACTCCACGCGCACGAACATACACACAAACAGCAACAATGACAACAAATCATCACACAAAGACCTCCATTATACGCGAACGCACACACAAAAAGCAACAATGACAAAAATCATCAGCACAAAGAACTCCATTATACGCGAACATACACACAAAAACGCAACAATGACAACA
>CM065695.1:4482816-4485316 GCA_017654935.2 Phymorhynchus buccinoides | reverse complement strand
AGTTATCCGCAAGCAAAATTTAAGGTGTCCAGGGTCCCTGCATTCAAACGTGCCAGGTGCTCGGCAGCATTTTTGGCGCAAGTGACCTTGACCTTTGACCTATGACCTTCATTTTTAAATTTTGCAGAGATATTCTTAGAGCCTATCCGCATGCAAAATTTGAGAATCCTAGGTCCCTCCGTTCAATCGTTATCGTGCCAGGTGCTCGGCAGTATTTTCGGCGCCAGTGACCTTGACTTTTGACCTATGACCTTCATTTTTAAACATAGCCTAGATATCTTAAGTACCTACCGGCATGCCACATTTGAGCGTCCTAGGTTCCTCCGTTATCGTGCCAGGTGTTCGAAAGCATTGTCGGCTGCAGTGACCTTGACCTTTGACCCATGACCTTCATTTTTAAACTTCGCCTAGATATTCTAAGTACCTATCCGCATGCAAAATGTGAGCGCCATAGGTCCTTCCATTCAAACGTTATTTTGTTAACATAGTCAGATAGTCAGATAGTCGGCTTCAGAATGCACTGAAAACGTTACCAGCTTCGCTCTCTTCGTTCGCGGCTGGTAAAAAGCCTTTATAACACGTTTTCCGAAAATCTCTTTCCGAAAATCGTCTTTTAAGCAATCTCGTTCAATAATATTCTTCAAAGAAGAGTCTTTTTCGTAAAATAAATCAATTTTAAATAAAAACGAAGAAATAAAAAGTGTTCAAACAAAGCCTTTCGCAACAAAAAAACAAAACAAAAAAAAGTCTATCCAAACAAATGCCTTTTTGAAAACGTTTTCCGCGATTTTTTTAATTTTGATTTTTAAAAATATCATCCCAAAAACCTTCTTTGTTTTGTAAAAGAAAAAGTTTGAAACAAAATATTTCACCAAAAAAAAGTCTTCTCTAAATCAGTTATCTCACACAACTCGAGCTGATCTGAACGACTGGTCTTTTATCAGAGGCGCAAGGGGCACTAAGCCAAAGTCCTTATTTCATTCAGTGTTGACAGCCTCGGTGCGCCTCGTTTCGCCTACGCGCGTTTCGCCTAAAGCGAGTTTCGCCTACGCGCGTTTCGCCTACGCGCGTTTCGCCTACTCACGTTTCATCGACAAACTGATCGTCTCGTTTCGCCTAAATAATGTTTAAAACAATGAAAAGTAGTCTCGTTTCTCTCTGGCTAATACTAGGGATGTGGGCGAAACGAAACACTCAGTGTGGGCGAAACGACACAGCCGACACAATAAATGCAAATGAAGCGGCAGATTATCTACATCAAAGAGTAGGCGAAACGCGCGGAGGCGAAACGCGCGTAGGCGAAACGGACGGCACCCGACAACCTATAGTTACCAGACAGAAAGCTAGCAGAGTAGAATAAAGAACATCCAAATGGCAAGCTCATAAATCCACTGTCTGTAGTCTAAATGTATAGTGTTCTTATGATATAATAACAAACGTAGCCAATACATTAGGATTTTGTTTACGCGTGCACAGATACAAAAGCGCGTGCACAGATACAAAAGCGTGCGCACAGGTGTCTCATGCACACAGAGAGAGTGGAGAAGACTAGAGAGAGAGATAGAGAGAGGCGAGAGAGAGAGAGAGAGAGAGGAGAGAGAGAGAGAGAGAGAGAGAGAGAGAGAGAGATTAAGATTGAAACTTGAAAATGGTTTACTTTGACCTGGGCCAAATGTCAATATGGAAGCGAGGGGTAGATCGAGAGAAATCAAAGAGACAGGCGAGACAGCGCGACAGGCGGACAGACAGACACTGAGGCAGGCAAATAAGGACAGAGGTAGAAAAGGGTAGACAATGTCAGAAAGAAAAGACACTATGGAACAAACAGACAGACAGACAGACAGACAGACAAGACAGACAGACAGACTGAGGCAGGCAAATAAATCCAGAGGTAGAAAAGGGTAGACAATGTCAGAAAGAGAGAATACACTATGGAACGCACAGACAGTGTTCAGACAGACAGACAGAGACTGAGAGACAGACTGACAGACACTGAGGCAGGCAAATAAAGAGAGAGGTAGAAAAGGGTAGACAATGTCAGAAAGAGAGAAAGACACTATGGAACAAACAGACAGACTGACAGACAGACAGACAGACTGACAGACAGACAGACAGACAGACAGACAGACAGACAGACTGAGACAGACTGACAGACAGACAGAGAGACAGACTGACAGACAGACAGACACTGAGGCAGGCAAATAAAGACAGAGAGAAAAGGGTAGACAATGGCAGAGAGAGAAAGACACTATGGAACAAACAGACAGACATACAGACAGACAGACAGACAGACAGACAGACAGACAGACAGACAGACAGACAGACAGACAGACAGACAGACAGACAGACAGACTGACAGACAGAGAGACAGACAGACTGACAGACAGACAGACACACTGAGGCAGGCAAATAAGGACAGAGGTAGAAAAGGGTAGACAATGGCAGAGAGAGAAAGACACTATGGAACAAACAGACAGACAGACAGACAGACAGACAGACA
>CM065695.1:4472816-4475316 GCA_017654935.2 Phymorhynchus buccinoides | reverse complement strand
GAGTGACTATTTGCGACAACCACAAATTTCACTTTTTCGTTACTTGAACCATTTACCTAACCCTAACCCTAGAAAAAAAGTGAAATTTGTCGTTCATGCTCAATGTCGCAAAATGCCGCAAATAGTCAGTCTTATAGTATAGCGAGCTAGGAATTTTAACGACAAGCAGCGCAGCCGACTAGCACAGGAGCAGACCACTTAATCACAGTAGAGCAGCCATAGACTGATTGAGCCAAGCTCGGTGAACCATTGTGGAATTTATCAGCAGAACAAAAGGCCACCAGGTCACAGCAAACTTAGTCTTGATAAGTAGACAAAACGTCTGTGCTGCAACCCCGATAAGCTTTCTCCTTAATAAGAGCTAAGGTAATGGTCATTATGGTGTAAGGGAAGTAACTGGTGCCTGTTCTGCTGACAGGCCTGAGAAAAGGGAGAGCACTGAAATAGTAAAATCTGTTTTTGTTTTGCCATAAACATTAATGGAAATAGGAGAGTCCACAATGACAATTTGAATTTAAAAACAACCATTTTGTTTTTGTACACACACAAATTCTATCAATGAACTGGTATTGTTTTGAAGATAAAATACAGTAAAAATCACTTTAAAAAAAAAGAAAAAAAAAGAAGTTACATCAAAATTGAAGGGACTGAAATTTTATTTTGAGATAACCAATATTTTGAGTTAGAAAGACTTTTCAACATAAAGATTATTACACTGGGACACAAGAATTATTGTGAGTTATCCAGTGCTTTTGAGTTAACCGTTTTTAAGTTATTAGGATTCCACTGTAATTTAACTTGATTATTGGTTTAACTCATTCACATCGCAATGATTTTGAATTATTAAAAAACCTCACAAATCACTCCAGCCATACACACAAGCAAAACATACATAAACAAAAAGAGAAATGAAAGAAGATTACAGGTTTTTACTTCAGGTTTAGGCATAGGGAAGTGGTAGATCAGACTGTTTTATCAGACTTTATAGAGAAACTCTCTAGTCTATGTACAGCAATTAGTTACCCCACTTCAGACCACTACAAACGCATACTAAGACAGTAAAAGGCAAAAGTGTAGTCTAAGGGAGCAAAGCGAGTTTAGAAGTGACCAAAGTGTGGTGTGCACACATATTTTCTTCCCTTGAAACAAATTTATCAAATTGACAGCTTTATGTTAATTCCGGCCATATATATGGGTGGAACGACTTGAATGAGTTAAGAGGAATGTAGTCTTTATCGATGCTCTACTAGTACTAGTGTCGTTGTTGTTGTTAGTAGAAGGTTTTATGTCCTCATAGCAGTTGCTCTTAGGGACAAGTAGTTCTGGTGCTGTAGTCTTCGATGTAGCAGGTACACCTGGTATTAGGTTCATCAACGTTGGTCTGGGGACAAGTAGTTCTGGTGCTGTAGTCTTCGATGTAGCAGGTACACCTGGTATTAGGTTCATCAACGTTGGTCTGGGGACAAGTAGTTCTGGTGCTGTAGTCTTCGATGTAGCAGGTACACCTGGTATTAGGTTCATCAACGTTGGTCTGGGGACAAGTAGTTCTGGTGCTGTAGTCTTTGATGTAGCAGGTACACCTGGTGTTAGGTTCATCAACGTTGGTCTGGGGTACTACTAGCGTCCCGGCTTGCTTCATTTTGTCTGTTAAGTGTTTACCTCATTTCCTTCCATCCAGTCTCCCCCCCTCCCCCACCACTCCCCAGCGCCTACCATTACTATACTGCTAGTAAGTGCACTCTTCTAACAATTTGCATACCTTTCAAACAAACGCGCATCTGCCTTTCCCACTGCTGGCACTCCCTATGCAGTAGCCCTCTCTCTCACATGCAACGCAAACACTGACTACTTTTTGGGGGCAATACAGTGGAACCTCCCTTATAAGACCTCATTTTTGATGATTTTTTAAGGTCTTATAAGGGAGGTAATTTTAATACTTACAAAGAAGGGCAATGTCTCAGAGAAGTAGGTCTTATTTGGGAGGGAGTCTTATAATGGGATGTCTTATAAGGGAGGTTCCACTGTATTCACAATTACGCCCGTCAGGAACGATAAAAAAAAAGAAGAAGAAAAAAGAGACTTTTTTTTTTTACTTTGCAAGTCTGTTGTGTGAAACCCTTTCACCGCCAATGTCGCATTTATGCACCACAATGGTTTGACACCCATGTCACTAAAAGGCATCAAATCAGGGCCTGTTATTCAAAGACTGTTGTTCTCAATTTTGGGAGGTAAGGATAGGTCTAATGTTATACATGTATGTCACAGAAGAAATCCCAATATTGCTGACAATTTTTTTCCTCTGCCCAGTTAAGTTTAATGGAATTTTTTGGCTGAAAAATGGCTGGCGGCGAAAGGGTTAATGTCCATTTCGTGGTGGTGGGTCGCATAATGTGTGCAAGTATGAACACTGTCTTTGCTTTTCCCAGACGCGAGTGCGAGTGCTGCAGTCGTACGTCAAAGACCTGAGTGAGCAGAATGACGTTCTGGTGGGGACGGTGGA
>CM065695.1:4455316-4457816 GCA_017654935.2 Phymorhynchus buccinoides | reverse complement strand
GTGTGTGTGTGTGTGTGTGTCTGTCTGTCTGTCTGTCTGTCTGTGTGTGTGTGTGTGTGTGTGTGTGTGTGTGTGTGTGTGTGTGTGTTGCAAGTAACCCTACAAAATATATTCAAAAATCTTCTGGACAAAGACACAATGATGTCAAATTTTTATAATACTTTCGATGAATAGTTTAAAAAAAAAAAGTCCATTCCATATTTTTTGTTAAACTTTATAGTTAAATTAGCTGTAGAAAGCAAGCCACCTTGAAACAAATCAAAGTCACAAACGAGAAAGGGCGTAAAAGGGCCACGAGGCCCACTTCTAGCCCTAATTACTACTACATTTTGTACTACTACTACTACTACTACTACTACTACTACTACTACTACTACTACTACTACTACTACTACTACTACTACTACTACTACTACTACTCTACTACTACTACTACTACTACTACTACAAAAGACTAAGACTGTAATGGGTACAAGCTGTGAAAACACTAGCCCTACGAACACGAAATAAAGACAGCCCCCTCCCCCCAACACACACATACCTACCCATCTCCTCATATATTTTCACCGCTATTCTTTTATCCAACTACTAAGACACGGGCAGTAGAAACTCCATTATAAGACTCCCTCCCACTTAAGACCTACGTCTCTGAGAGACATTGCCCTTAATTCTTCTTCTTCTGCGTTCCCAGGCCATAAGGCCACAATGGGTAAGGTATGTATGTGTCCGGTTTTCAGTCTTCACTGGTCTCCCCGCTGCGTACAGCCAACACATCCCGATTTCGGAGGAGTGCCCTTGATAATAATAATAATAATAATAATAATAATAATGAGGAAAATGTATATAGCGCCCATCCTAGTATGTAGGCTACAGGGCGCTTTACATAAATGGAATAAAAAAAATGAAACAAAAATCCAATGACACGAGCGGAAAATACACATAACAATCAGCAACAACAACTGCTGTGACTACTACCACCACTAATATTACCCCCACCACCCCCACCACTACTACCACTACTACTACCACCACCACCACTACTACTGCTACTACTACATTTACTACTACTACCACTGCTACTACTACTACGACTACGACGACTACCATATTTTTCTGACTATAAGGCGCACCCCCCAAATTTTACACAAAATTCAGATTTTTTAAATTTTATTTTCTTACTATTTTAGTAGTCACATTATAAGGCACAGGGGTCTGAGTCTGGAAAAAAAAGTATCGCCTTATAGTCCTAAAAGTACGGTACTTATAATAGGCCTAATACAAGTATGCATTGTCACACACTTGCGAGCATGAAAAAAAGGTATCTATTCACGACAACATACACACACAAGCAACACACACACAAACACCCACCCCCCCCCCCACCCCCACACACACCACACACACACCCCCACACCCACACACACACACCATGAACACACACGTCATATGCATAAATGCATCACACGCACAACACAAACACGCGCATGCAGGCATACACTCTCACACACACAATACAATAATCATGTGCACGCACACATACACTACACACACGTTGTGCTCACACACACACACACACACACACACACACACACACACACACACACACACACACACACACACACACACACACACACACTCCCTTATACAACTCCCTCCCACTGAAGACTTTACTTTGGATGATTTTACAAGGTCTTAAGTTTAAAGGGAGGATCCTCTGTATAACCTGTTCTACCAATTCTCTCTCTCACTCTCTCTTTTTCTTTTACATCAAACTCAAATCTTATTACTGTATTTAGCAAATTAATGGCTGTGGGTAAGATTTACAAATACCGTATAAAAGAAAAAAGAAAAAAACCCCAATGCCTAAGGTCAAGTACTGCTAGTCGTTAAAGGATTAATTGATTCCTGAGCGTACACATCGACATTACAAGCACTGTTGTAATAGAACTCTTAGCATGCAGCGGCTTGTATTCCGTCTTGTTTCTGTGTCCGTCCATTGTGAAGATAGGTTTCCAATGTCGATCTCGGGAGGTGTATGTTACACTGGAAGAGGAAAACGGGTGGGGAATGGACTAGAGAGAGAGAGAGAGAGAGAGAGAGAGAGAGTAAGGAGGAGGAGAGTGTCAAGGAGAGGGGAGGGTGTGGGGGGGGGGGGGGGGGGGCATTATGTCTTGAATTCCATGGGGCTCCTTGTTGTGATTTTGTGTGTGTGTATGGCCCTGAAAATGTCCCACCACTGTAACCCATCTGCTCAAGGCAAAGAAGAACAGAAAAAATTGAGTTTGTTTCTTAACATTTTAGTGTTCCTCCCCTCCTAAAACACTTCTTTGTTGTTTGTATATGAGGACTGTATACCAGGTGTAGAGTGGCACAGTGGTAGCGCGTTCGCTTCGTGTCAAGTAAACCCGAGTTCGATCCTGGGTACGGGGGATTTTTTGCTCTCGCTTTGCACTAGGCCTTGCGGTCTGAATGTGGAGTCTTTTGGATGAGACGATAAACC
>CM065695.1:4440316-4450316 GCA_017654935.2 Phymorhynchus buccinoides | reverse complement strand
CTTGGAACAAACTTCGTCTTTCTCTCCGTCAGCGACTGACCCTCTCTGCTTTCAAATCCAACCTCAAAACCCACCTGTTCCCCCGTCATTGAGGGTCCATTCTTTTCTCTCTCTTGCCTTTAGGTCTGTTTCTGCTGTATAGCATTTATGTCATACGTGTGTGATCGCTTTGCATCGTATATTTGTTTGAATGCGTTATGAATGCTAACGTGTGTGTGCGTTTTGATTTGATTTATGTCAAGATTCAGTGCCGTATAAATACTGTAATTTATGTTGTTGTGTGTGTGTGTGTGTGTGTGTGTGTGTGTGTGTGTGTGTGTGAGTGTGTGTGTGTGAGTGTGTGTGTGTGTGTGTGTGTGTGTGTGAGTGTGTGTGTGTGTGTGTGTGTGTGTGTGTGTGTGTGTGTGTGTGTGTGTGTGTGTGTGTGTGTGTGTGTGTGTGTGTGTGTGAGTGTGTGTGTGTGTGTGTGTGTGTGTGTGTGTGTGTGTGTGTGTGTGTGTGTGTGTGTGTGTGTGTGTGTGTGTGTGTGTGTGTGTGTGTGTGTGTGTGTGTGTGTGTGTGTGTGTGTGTGTGTGTGTGCGTGTGTGAGTGTGTGTGTGTGTGTGTGTGTGTGTGTGTGTGTGTGTGTGCCTGTCTGTTTGTCAGTCTGTATTTTTTATGTGGATGGGGGTGATGGTGGGGTGCATGTTTGGGTTTGTTTACATGTGCTTTCAGCCGTACTAATTCACCATGATATTTGTGCGTGTGTTGTTGGCAGGATTACATGGCCAAGGCCCGCGATTTGGAGAGGGAGTTACGGAACCTGACCATCGAAAAAACCAGGGCGGAGGCGCTGCTTGAGGTGATTTGTGTCAAATGGGTGACACTGGGTGTACTCAGCACGCTTGCACGTACACTCGCACACGCACACGCACTCGCACATGCACGCACACACACACGCACACACTCATGCGCACACACACACACACACACACACACACACACACACTCTCACATGTACACACACGCGCACACACATGCACACGAGCGTGCGCACACACGCACACACACGTATGCTTGCTCACACACACACACACACATGCGCGCGCGCACACACATTCACATGCACACACACGCACGCACACACACACATCTCAGCAACTTTATTCAAAGTTAACGATGAACAATATTCACAACAACTCCAGACGACAAAGACAGAAAACATCTGGCACCAAACTAATTTTTAGAAGTAGCGCTCAAAATTGGAACAATCCATTCAAGTATGACAAGCTGAACGACCCCGCCCCCTCCGCGAGTCTCTCCCCGTGGGAATACCGGGGGTGTCTCGTAAAAAAAAAAGTTCCCCCACCTTCTTGAAGTTCTGTGCTTGTAACTTTCTCCAATCTGCCACTCTCTTTGACTCTGCCTTTTCCCTTTGCTTTGCTTTCTATCTACTATCTTTCCGACGTATTGGCCCATTCTCCTGCCTTTAAAAAAAAAAATCTTCCAAATATTTTTTTTCCTTTCAGCTCCTCCGAAATTGGAATGTGTCGGCTGTACGCAGCGCGCGGGGAGACCAGTGAAAACTGAAAAAACGGACACATATGTACCTTACCCGTTATGGACATACAGCCTGGGAACGCAGAAGAAGAATTCAGTGGCGATGCAGTCTGTGTCAGTTCCCCCCCCCCCCCCCCCCCTCACTCTGAACGTAGTTATGGTTCCTTGTTGTTGTTGGTTTACCCTGGCTAAAAGACTCCAGGGATCATCCCAACAGCGGAAGCACTTGAACACTGTGGCACAAGTGCATCAGCTACAGACGAGAACATTGCGTGTGTGACCGGTTTTTTGATTACCCCGCCATGTAGGCAGCCACACTCCGTCTTCGGGGGAAATAATAAACAGTTGTGGTTTGTGTTGTCCAGGACCTGCAGTCTCGGCTGACCCGTCAGGAGGAGGTAAGCGCGCAGCTTCGTGAGGAGAACAGCAATCTGAACCATGACGTTGATCAGCTGATATCCGTCGTCAGCGTCGCCAGGTCGTCGGGACACTGGGAGGTGGGGATCATTAACATTTTCATCGTATCATCATCATTGTCAGTGTTGTCATCATTATTTGAATCACGACGTCGACCAGCTTATCGTCGTCATCAACATTGTCATTATCATCATCATCATCATCGCCATCATCATTGTCATTGTCAGTTGTCATCGTTATTGTTGTTATTTGAATCATGATGTCGACCAGCTTATTGTCATCATCGTCATCATCATCATCATCATGATCACCATCACTGTCATTATCATCATTGTCATCATATCATCATTTTCATCATCATCATCATCATCATTTTCATTGTCAGTCGTCATCAATATTGTCGTTATTTGAATCATGATGTTGACCAGCTTATCGTTGTCATCATCATCATCATCATCATTGTCGTTGTCGTCATCAATATTGTCGTTATTTGAATCGCGATGTCGACCAGCTTATCGTTGTCATCATCATCATCATCATCATCATGATTGTCGTTGTCATTATTGTTGTCATTGTATATTTGAATCATCACTTCAAATTTTGTACAATGTTATGTTACCTAAGGCTGATGTATCCTGTGGAGTAAGCGTTTCTCTCTCTCTCTCTCTCTCTCTCGCTCTCTCTCTCTCTCTCTCTCTCATCTCTCTCTCTCTCTCTCTCTCTCTCTCTCTCTCTCTCTCTCTCTCTCTCTCTCTCTCTCTCTCTCTCATCTCTCTCAATCCGTCTCTCTCTCTCTCTCCTCTCTCTCTCTCTCTCCAGTCTCTCTCTCTCTCTCTCTCTCTCTCTCTCTCTCTCTCTCTCTCTCTCTCTCTCTCTCCTCTCTCTCTCTCTCTCTCTCTCTCTCTCTCTATCTCTCTCTCTCTGGGTCTATCTCTATCTCTTTCTCTCTCTTTTTCCTGGTATACTTTCCTGTTTCTCTCTCTCTACCAGAAAAGGAAGTTCCTCTCTTTCTCTCTCTCTCTCTGTCAAACAAGATCTCTGTCTCTATCTACTCTCCTCTTCAAACACTCTTCTCTCTCTCATTTGTATAAATTGTGGAAAAAGCTCTCTAAAATACCTTCTAAATCAATCTCTGCTTCTCTCTCAGGGGGACATTACCCCTGGACCTCCGTCCTTCTCATCTCTTTTCTCATTTTGTGTAGTTGCACCCATGTTTTTCTGTGTGTGTGTTTGTGTGTTAAATGTGCACATGTGTAAGTTGATGTAATGAATTTTAATGGTAATTATTTGGTTGGTGTGTTCCGTTTCACACATTTGATTAAGTTGTTCTTTCAGTTATGTTGTATATCTGTCATGTTTTTGCACCTAACCTGAATTCTCACGTTTGATATTAAAGTACTACCGTATTATGGACTATAAGGTTTGACTTTCAGATGTATCTATTTGTTATATATTATCAGTCATGTTAAAGTTGCAGGGGTCTAAGCCTGGGAATTTCTCTTATCGCCTGCATATTATTAAAGTATACTTGAACTTGAAGACTTGTTTTCATTGTTGGCAACACGGCCGTTGTTTCATGCTCACCGTTTCTTTCAGATTGACAATGTTCGATTCCGTGAGCTGCGAGTGGACCAGGTGTTTGGCTCACTGCATGACACTGCTGTCAAGATGTAAGCATGCTCACTCACAGGCTCACCGCTCGCTTCACTATGTCACTCATCTGACTGACTCAGATCGTCTGACTCAGTTTGTAAACTCACTGCTCATCTGTCTGATTTATCACTGCCTCTACGTTTGTACAGTGGAACCTCCCTTATAAGACCTCCCATTATAAGACTCCCTCCCATATAAGACCTACTTCTCTGAGACATTGCCCTTCTTTGTAAGTATTAAATTACCTCCCTTATAAGACCCCTCCCTTAGAAGACCTCATTTGGGATGATTTTTGAAGGTCTTATAAGGGAGGTTCCACTGTACTTTGATGACCTTATATTAGGCCTGTTCACCAAGTATGGGAATATGTATATTGCGTATGCTGAATTTGTGTGTGTGTGTGTGTGTGAAAACACACATGCCTATGTGAATTTGTGTGCGTTTGTGTGTGTGCGTGTGTGTGTGTGTGTGTGTGTGTGTGTGTGTGTGTGTTGTTGTGTGTGTGTGTGTGTGAAAACACACAATGATATTGTGCCTATTGAATTTGTGTTTGTGTGTGTGTGTGCGAAAAAACACACAATGATATTGTGTCTATTGAATTTGTGTGTGTGTGTGTGTGCGTGTGGCATGTGTGTGTATTGAGGCCTGTTCACTCAAGTGTGCGTGTGCGTGCGTATGTGTGTGTGTGTGTGTAAGTGTGTGTGTGCGTGCAGTGTGTGTGTGTGTGTGTGTGCGTGTGTGCATGTGTGCACAGTGCCGCGTTGTGTCTATTAAATTTTTTGTTGATATTGTGCATGTGCGTGTGTGTTTGTGTGTGTGTGTGCACACACATGCATGTGAGTCAGTGTCTGCACGATTTTATGCATGTATTTCTTTGTGTGTGGTACAAGCTTGGTGTTATGGCGGTTTATGGGTTAATGTTCTCAAATATTTTAAAAACCAATCACTTGCGAGTGTTTTGACGGTTTTGGGGTTAAATGTTCTCAAATGAAAAATGACAGTTCAAAACACCATAATTAAGTATTTGCAGACTGTGCACTATTTGAGTTTCTATTATAGGAAATGTAACTACATGACATTTGTGCCATAGTGTTCAAGTGTACCAAGTGCTTCAGCTGTTGGGATGATCTCTGGAGTCTTTAAGCTAGGGTATGTCAACAACACAAACAAAAGGAGGCTGATAACATGTTTAGGCAATTACCTCTCGAAATTTTATGTTGATTTATGCAAATGACCTGTGACCTCAGGCGAGGAGCGTCGGGCGGTGAGTCCCAGGTGCAGGAGCTGCGCAGTCAGCTGCGTCGTCGTGAGGACCAGATCGACGCCTTGCAGCAAGAGATGAAAGTGCTGCGCGTTCAAGACCCTCAGGTGAATGAGTAGACGCTAATGCATGCGGGTGTGTTCACATGCACACATGCACGGGTACATTTATCTGTGTGTCACATGGTTTCATGCACTATGCATCATAAGCATACGCACATGCATGCACGCCCACTAATGCGCACACGACACAGTGCATGTGTGTGCGGCCTACACACACGACACACAGTCACCAGCACATTGACTTGAGCACACAATGCACACGTACACACACACCACACCACACACACACACACACACACACACACACACACACACCACACACACACACACCCGCACACAGCACAACACACACGTCACACTACACACACACACACAATCTACCACACATACACCCAACACACACCTACACACCGTACACACGGACATAGGGCACACCACACACACGTACCACACACACACACACACAGCACACATAACACACAAGTTCGACCACATCATTCTCACAACTACACACGTACACACGACACACCACACACACACTATGGTCACCGCAGCACACACACACACCATCACCACACAACACATTCATCCTTTCACACACACACAGCGGTATGTTAACACCACACCTAAACATCACATAACTCACAACACACACACACAATTCACACACTGTACACACACACACACACACACACATGATTCACGCACACACACACACACTTGAATTACACAACACACACACACACCAAGCCACACACACACACACTACATTACACAATTTCACACACCACACAACACACCACACGTTTTTTATATATGCTTTACACACCACACACACTATACACACACACACAGACGATGTGACCAAAAGTACACACACATTTACATCGAAGCAAAGGCTATTCACATCTATCACACCCCACATCAAACACTACACACACACACAGAATCACACACACACACACACACCCACACACAGATCACTTCCTTGAAGCATCAGAGAAGTACCTCTAATAACCTCTTAGTAACTACCCAAAACCCTTGTGACTGTGTGCTGTGAGTCCTACCAAACATTTTTTAACTTACCATACCTTCACGGACCATAAGGCCATTCTTTTTTGGATTCCTCAAGACTGAGAGCCTTGCATCTTACGGAAAAACATGATTACGGATACACTCGAAAATTATTTTTCAAAACTTATAATTTTTGGAGTAAACTTTTTGGAAGAAGCGCCTTATGACATGATGCGCTCTTTCATGGCCTGTAAAATGTATGGTACTCTGTGTCTAAAATGGAGTTCCATCGTTTATCTCCGCCAGGATCGAAGCCCCGGTGACATGGGGGACTACTCCGTCAGTCGACTGAAATCCGACCTTCGGAAACTGGAGCAACGCACAGGAGATCTGCAGTATGAGGTCAGTATAGAGAGGAGGGAATGGGGAAAATGCTGGAGGGGGTGGGGGGGGAGGTTTGTGTTTCTCTTTGTGTGTGTCAGCATGGGTGCAACTTTTCCTGGTGGATTTCCTGTTTTTGAATTTTACCAGAAAAGGAAGTTCCTTTTTAATTTTATTTGTCAAACAAGATCTTTATGTGTCTACTGTATTTTTCAAACACTTTAAAATAAGCATTTGTATAAATTGTGGAAAAGGCAAACTAAAATACCTTCATAAATCAATGTTTGCTTCAGCTGCAGGGGGACATTACCCCTAGACCCCGACCTTTCAGGGTTTTTCATTTTGTGTAGTTGCACCCATGTATGTGTGTGTGAATGGGGGTGTTAGTAAATATATGTGCTTTTAGGGGGAGAGGTTTGTGTTTCTCTTTGTGTATGTGTGTGTGTGCGTGCATGGGGGTGTTTACTGTTAGTAAATATGAATTATATGTAAAGTCAGTGAGGTGGAAGTCGTCGGTGAAATAGAAAAGTGGTCTCCCCCTTTTCTACATTCATAGCACCCACACACTGCCTGTGACCGACCGCCATGTGCCATTTGTACTGACATTATCCCACATCGCCCAACTCGTGCTGGAGAAATCTCATTTCACTGGCCATGGTGGACTGCACACGTGATGTCACAAGCTCTTACTCTTACGGTACAACAGTGATGATGATGATGATGACGATGATGATGATGATGATGATGATGATGATGACGATGATGATGATGATGATGATGATAATGATGACAGATCCGGAGTCGTGACAGACAGATCACAGTGCTTACGCAGTCAGGTCGGGGAGTTAAAGACACACTGACCCACCACGAAAAATTCCCTTGGTTTTTTTTCTGGGTAGCTATGACCCACATACAAATGTCCCCAACTTCAAATTGAGGCTGCTCTTTTCAAATGATGTTTCGTTTTCAGTTTGGGGGCATTCTGTATGGGAGTCAAACATGGTCAAAACAGAGATTTCTTACCAGCTATAAGAGGGAAACACATGAAAGTTGAAACCCGTGATTTTGACACATGATCTGGTGGGTCTTTAAACTTAAACCAGCAACTGGCAATGACAGATGTTGGTGAGGACAATGATCATGACGATAACGATGCACCAGCTAGGGATGAGAACATTACGTGTGTGACCGTTTTTGATTACCCTTACCGCGTGGGCAGCCACACTCCGACTTCGGGGGATTTATGAGACTGGTGATGTTATGCTAGGATCTTGTCATGGCTAGAGACAATCCCCTTGGACTGCTGGTCTCGGATTTCTGCGACAAATGAACAAGCCGGGGTGTAGCTGCGATTTGGGATTTGGAACGCCACTGTACGGCCCAGAAGATGGGACAGAAAAAAAAAAAAGAAAAAAAAGAGACAATCCCCGCATAGCTATGCAGAGCATGACACCATTTTGATGATAATGATGATGATGATGATGATGACAGATCCAGAGTCGTGACCGGCAGATCTCAGTGCTACACAGTCAGGTCGGGGAGTTGAACCAGCAACTGGCGGTGAAGGAGGCGGAGTGCTCCAGTCACCTCCAGTCCATGAAAGTGACGCAGGACAAACAGCGCTCCGCCGCTTCTGAGGTCAGTAAAAAAAAAATTACAGAAGATATCGTGATTATGGGACCTTCAGGGCTCCCAACCGTCCCGAAAAACAAGGGGTCCCAGGGAACCCTTCACTTACAGTATGGAGGGTCCTAGAGGCAGGATAGAGGGTCCCAGGGACTCCTTCATTTAAAGTATAGAGGGTCCTTGAGGTGGGATAGTGGGTCCCAGGGACTCCTTCACTTACAGTATAGACAGTCCTATAGAGGGTCCCAGTGGCACTGAATGCTAAAAAGACTTTCTAGCGCATCCATGGGACCCCCTGCACATTCTTTTAGAGGGTCCCTTAGAATTCTAGTACTTCATAGACCCCCAAATAGGGGTCACTGGGAGCCCTGGACCTCGGAATATCTTCAACCTGATGAAGTTGGCTGATTGACCTGAAGAAGAAGTAGACCTTTCTTCCTTTTTCAGGATGGGGATGATGGTGGCTTCCTCCCACACTGAGGGACCCCCTGCATATTCTTTTAGAGGGTCCTTTAGAATTCTAGTACTTCATAGACCCCCAAATGGGGGTCCCTGGGAGCCCTGGACCTTTCTTCCTTTTTCTCGGGACGGGGATGATGGTGGCTTCCTCCACACTGATGATGGTGGCTTCCTTCCACGCTGAGGGGAAGACGCCAAGGCGCCACCACGGCTGGTTGAAGAGCTCGGGTAGCTTAGATCGTGCAGCAGGCCCAATGTGCTTGATCATTTCATTTCAGACCCCATCCTTGATCCTTGCCTGGAGCTTTTCTCGTCCTGAGTCTGCTGATGGCATCATTGAGCTCAGCACTAATGGTGAAGTCATAGAGGAGGGGTGACTTGTCTGCTGCATGGGTGCTTCTCTTTCAGTTTTACACTGATTTCAGTATTTTTAATTTTACCAGAAACTGAACTTCAGTTGTTTTTTAATTCATAAGAAAAAAATGTGACCACAAGCGATTTGGGTCGTTTTGAACTTGGTTGTTCTATCTTTGAAGTTTACAAAAGCAATGTAATAATTTTACAAGGCTTATCAGGCTCAAACTGTCTCTGTCTATCATTTTAACTGTCTGTCTGTCTCGTTATCTCTCTCTCTTAACTTGCCCCCCTGAATCGTCCGACGGGGCTCTGCCCCTGTACCCTGCCGGGGCCATGGGTCCCTGGATCCCAGCCTTTCAGGGTGTTTTCATTTTGGGGAGTTGCACCCTTGCTGCTGTTGGAGCTGGGTTTGGAGTGAAGCTTCCCCTTCCTTCCTTGCTTCTGCAGGGAACTGTTTATTGCGGAAGATATAGCTTTTAAATGGTCAGGTTATTTGATTGCTAGAGATTACTAGGTTGTACACTTTGCCAGTTGTGCTTATTTGATTGCTAGAGATTACTAGAAGTTGTACACTTTGCCAGTTGTGCTTATGTACCAGAAAGTTTGTTGTGTTTTTGTGTGTGTGTTTTTCCCAGCATAAAGCAATTTTGTTTGCTGGATTTCTTTTTCATAATGCCAAGTTCCATTGTTAGTATATTTGTATGTGCGTGCGTGTGTATCTATGTGTGTGTGTGTGTGTGTGTTTAGAGGAGAAGAGGTCTTTTCTATGAGGACAGGAGGGTGAGAAGTAATTTATGGAACTCGTTAGAAGTTTAATTGCTGCGCTTATAATCTAATTCAGCCCGTGTCTGCTTCCACCCGCCTTTTGACGTGATCAGCACTGCATGCTTCTGTTTATCTGGCGGTCTGTCTGTCTCTCTGTCTGTCTGTCTGTCTGTCCGTCTGTTGTATTTTGACATGTTTATGATCTCTGGATTGCTGGTTTAACTCTTCTTCTTTTTTTTTACGTTCTTGGTCGTCCGTTGCATCTCAACCGACAAGAGGGGAGTAACTATTTTTCCCGAGTGCGTATGCGTTGCTTCAACGGAAGAAACGGTGATATAAGCTCTCAAAGCGGACAAACACGTGGCAGGGTGCTTGTCAGTGAATGTCTTTGCATTTGGTGGGAGTGTAGAGTGATGCCTTGGTTCGCCCGTGGTGCTAGAAGTGTATGTGGCAAGGGGGAGCACAT
>CM065695.1:4407816-4437816 GCA_017654935.2 Phymorhynchus buccinoides | reverse complement strand
GATGGTTTTCAGGTTTAACAAGTCGGGGAAAGATAATTATATCTCTACACCTTTTTTCTCAGATTGAGTCTAACAGGTCTCTTTTAAATTTTATAACAAGAGAATCGATAATTTCTCTGTTTTCCTCTGGCAGTGAAGGGGTTAACATGCTTTTCTTTAGTTGATTGTTTTTGTTTTTTGTGGCAGGTCAGTAAATCAGAGGACGTCATTCGTCAGCTGAGGGCAGAACTCTCCGCCATCAGGGACCAGCACTCTCAGTCTGTGCATGACGTGAGTTCTTTCCCCTGTCACTGCAATTTTCTGTTTTGTTGACTTTTTTAAAATTGATGTGATATTAACTGTTAATATTTATTATGATAGACATTTTCGAAAAAAAAGTTGAGAGACAAAAGATCGAAGTGTGGATAAACGAATGTGTGACGCGCTGGGGTGGGAGTGCCAACTCTCAGGGCCTGGAAGCAGCAGTCACTGGGTTTCACCAGAATAGAGTGGCTTTGAAACTAAAATCGCTGCTAACTTCTGACAATGTCCGTACATGGTCCTTGAAACCTTCAAAAAGTCCTGGAAAATTGACATGGCCTTTTCCAGGGCTTGAAAGGTGCTTGAAAAACAGCAAAGGACCCCAAACGCCTGGAAAATTCCTAGGATTTTCAAAATCGTCTGACTACATCCTTAATCTCAATCCATCAAAGTCGAAATCTGTCCACCAAAAAATATTGAAGGTTAAAAAATATATTAAAAAAATTTCAAGGTCAAACCGATAGCATGATGATATCAGACAGCATTTGCGCGAGTTGTCTGCCGCTGAAGTTACTTCCCTTTACTGTACTTCTGTTTTCCGGTAAAGGAGACTGCATATTGAACGATGTTTGGCTGCCAAAAAAATAGAATATCAGACCTGGTTAGCTCCGTCAACATATGATTCAAAATGGAAAGCCATTTGCACAGTTTGCAAAAAGAACTTTGACATCGCCAGCATGGGGCGAGAGTGCTTTAAAAAGCCATTGTCAAGGCCAGAAGCACAGGCAACTGTTGAAGTTCAAGAAGGCGGGAACGCAACCGACATTAACCGATATGCCAGATTGAGTCCTTGAAATCTAGTAACCTGGTCCTGGAATTTTTGTTGTTATAACATATTTTATTTCCCCTCTCTCATCCTTCCATTCTACAATTCCTTCTTTCTTACACACATTCATCAATGCTTGCTTCAATATTCAATACATATTTACATGTACATGGATTTTTATTTTTTATGTTTTTTATTTTATACACAGATCAGTACAAACCTTGTTCTGAGCACAGCAAAGATATTCTGAGCATAATGAACGAAAACGTGGATGCAACCTGGCCTCGGATACGAGGCAGTGCCTGTTTTTCAAAATTTTGACCCCCCAAAAAAATACTGATTCAAAGTTTAAGGGTAAAAAAGTGTTGAATTCTCACTTTACAAGCCTGGAATAAGCTTCAAATTGAGTATGATTTTGCTTTTTCTTCAGCTTCAGGGGGGCGTTGCCCTAGGACCCCTGCCTTGCCTGTTTTTCGATTTTCTTCAGTTGCATCCATGCAAAAAGTTTCAGTAGTGACTTATGTGATCTTCTCTTCGTTTTGTTCTGAATGTGTTGGGAACTACTGGTGAATTGTGCTGATGGGGGGGGTTGCAGGTGTCTCACTACGAGAGGCGCATCGCCACTCTGGAGTCGGAGCTCAGGGAGTCCAAGGACCAGCGGCGTAAAGCTCTGGACGAGGTAAGGCTGCGTCGTACATCACTTCTGCCTATGTTCGTCCGCCGCAGAATTGTATACCAACACGTTTACCCCGTATTTGTTCAGACTTTAACCCCTTCTCTGCCTGTGTTTGTCCACACTTTAACCCTTTCCCTGCCTTGCTATGAGGTATTCTGGTAGTGTATGATGTCATTGATGATGTCATAACTTTTGATGTCATAAGCCTGGGATGATGGTTTTGGGCTTAGATAAGCCAGAAAAGATATATCTCTTGATAATTTTTCAGATTGAGTCTAACAGATTTGTTTTAATCTTTATAATTAAAAAATCGATCTTTTCTATGTTTTTTTCTGTCAGTGAAGGGGTTTTAATCCACGATATTGCTTTGTACAAGACCACTGCTCTTTTGGGGGGTTTGCCATTAGTGAAAAGGCCTGCTTTCTTGTAATGAGGCTTTATACTGAAAATTCCCTGCCCCTGTCTCATGCTCTCAGACCCATGCGCCACCTACATAAGATTATCGCCCTTGCCTGTCAGGAACTAGTAGTATATAGCCACAGAAAACTCACTTCTTGCTGGCTGTCAATCAACTCTCATCTCTAAGCTCCAATGGATCCAGAATAATGCTGCTCGTCTCATTTCTCGCTCCCCTAGGTGTGATCATATCACTCCCGTTCTTCGTTCCCTACATTGGCTCCCAGTTCAAACACGTATTGATTACAAAATTCTCCGCCTTGTCTTCAAGTCACTGAATGATCAAGCTCCCTTATATCTCTCTGATCTTCTTCATCTCTATGTCCCAGCTCACCAACTACGTTCGTCTTCTGATTCTCGTCTCCTTTCCCTTCCCTCCATCCGTCTCAAATCTGCTGGCCAACGTTCTTTTTCCTGTCAAGCACCATCTCTTTGGAATTCTCTGCCTTCTCCTCTCCGACACTCCAACTCAGTCTCATTCAAAACCTCTCTTAAAACCCATCTTTTTCCTGCTGCACCATAAATATTTTATCAGTTGTCTATCGTTGTGTGCACATAAGGGAAGATTGAATAAGAGGTTTGTGCTGTGGTGTGTGTGTGTGAGTGTGTATGTGTGTGAGCATGCATCTGTGCATATATGTGTGCTTGTGTGTATTTTGGTATTTTGTGCACACATGTGTATGTGTGTGTCTGTATGCATGTGTGTGTGTCTGTCTGCATGCGTACGTTGTATGTGAGTATGTTTGTATGTGTATCCTCTGACGTTTGTGTATGTGCTGGTGTATGTGGTCAGTCCGTGCAACTCAGCTGCTATGGCTTACTGAATGAAAGATGAATAATGAGTCGGTGTCGATAAATGTGTGTGTGTGTGTGTGTGAGAGAGAGAGAGAGAGAGAGATAGATAGTTGCTTTGTCTTTTTGTTATCTACTTGTTGATGAATAATTGATTGTAAAGCGCTTTGGGCTCATTTGAGGTAAAGCGCTATATAAATGTACTATTATTATTATTGTTATTATTATTATGCACACAAGCGCCTAATGGTCAGGACAAATGTGGTACATTTATCGCTCTTCCCCCTTCAGATCGGGGCTCTTCAGGAGAGGGTGAGGGAGAGTCAGATCTCCACCCACGACCACCACGAGATCCTCAAGTCAGAGCTGCGGCGGCGCGACGAGACCATCCAGAACCTCAGACGGGACGTCCTCAACCTCCAGGAGAAGAGAGACGCCGCCGTGGCCGAGGTAAGGGAGACCACTCAGCGGTGATGATGAGCTCTTTTGGACAGGGAGAGGGATAACAGACCTCTTCTTCTTCTTCTTCTTCCAGTTAAGGGCCCACAATCAACAATTTGATTTTTATGGCACTATTTCGGTCGAGGTTTGAAGTCGGAGAAACAAAAGAATAAAATAAAATAGTAACAAAAAAACAAAAACAAAACAAAAGAGAGAGAGCAAAGGAAAAAGAGAAAACCCTAATCTACAATGACCCAGCCAGCTGGTTCTCCCTGTGAATCCCTAACATGATGCCGCGTCAAAACTGGAACCCCTTATTTAAAAAAAATGTTTACTCTACTCTTTTCAAGTAGTATTCTACTCAATTTGGACCTCTACTACTCTTCAAAATTGAAAATAATGCTAGATTCTACTCATTTTCAGTGAACATTGTTTGATGGTTTAATGAATAAAACTCCATATTTTGAGCCAAAGCTACTCATTTCAGCTACCCAGACTACGCAAGACTTGTGTAGGGGGTAAACGGGTCTGGGATAAGGTGTAGGAGAGAAATAGAAGGGGAGTGTGTGTGGGGAGGGGTGGTGGTATGTTATTAGTGTTATACTTGCGTGCTGTTGATATTATTGTTTCAGGGTTTTTTAATTTTTACTTGCGCTAGCTCAGACTCCGACATTGTGATTTTGCTGTTTCACTTTGTTTTGTTGTCTCGATCAACTTATCGTGCATTCATTCCATCAGATATAGAGTTTGTTGTGGTGCTCAGCAAAGTATCATTAAACATAAAAGTAGAGAAGAGTTTTAAAAAACCAAAAAACATCGAAAATGAAAACTCTAGTGTGTTTCTGTGTTAACTTTCAGTTCATGTTCAGAGCATCGTATATGCTTGTATTAGATATCTGATTTTGTTCAATGTGACCAAAAATGTGATCGTAAAAACTGGACTATAAGACGCACCTGTATATAAGCCGCATCCCTTAAATTGAGAAAATATCAGGTATTTATTCACATATAAGCCGCACCAGTTTATAAGCCGCAGAGAAAATTGTATGTGCACAAACCAACACAAATATAGAAATTCTCCTATCAGAACATGAGTATTTGATGTTCTCAGACACTTTGAGCATGAGATTTAAATCTATTGTTTGCCAAAGCCAGTTTTGAGTCTAAGAAGCTCAAAATAGGCTGAAGAATGTGGCCAGAAACAGATTTGATCATACTGATAAATGTAGAATGGAAAATATCGACAGATAAGCCGCATCAGTCTATAAGCCGCATGGGCCAAAGTTGAAGAAAAAAGTAGCGGCTTACAGTCCGCATCTTTCGATTGATGAATATTGTGCTTGCTGTGTTTTTCCTATGCTCATTAGCTTTATGTAGGGCTTTCATTTTGTGATTGTCAAGTCAAGAGTGGCGTATAAAAGTAGTTTAGTTTTTGCTGCGCTTTACGTTTGTTTCATGGAGCCCATGCATTCCGCATTAGCAATTACGGTGGTTTCATTTTGCTTAGCACAGAATTCATGTTTAGCCCAAAGGGCCAAAGTTTTAGTTACGCATTAGAGATAGATTTCCAGTTGTAATACAACCTTGCTGTGTAGAATAGAACCCATTACGCATACAAAGTGGATATTTTTCACATTGATACATGTGGAGTGTTCAAATTTTGTTTGTGTCATTATATCTTCTTCTTCTTCTTCTTCTTCGATCGTTCAGACAGTTTCCTGTCCATTATGAGCGCAGATGCGTCATGCTGCCGTTATGCGCCTAAGTAAGAAATAATTAGGCCCAGTATGTCCGACTTCGACTGGAGGAGGAAATCTTTTTGAAAGTGTTTCTTGAAAAAAGGCCAGGAGAATGGACCGGAACGCAGTAAGATAGTAGATGTGTCAGTAAGAAAAGGGAAAAAGGCAAGAGTGAAAGAGAGTGACAGATTAGAGGAAGTTACAAGCACAGAACTTCCAGATGGTGGGGGAACTATTTATACAAATGAACCCCCGGTATCCGTATGTGTGTGTGTGTATGTGTGTGTTATTGTATGATTTGTTGGTATTGTTTCTTCAGTATTTGTGTGTGTGTGAGTGTATTTTGTTATGTTCATGTTGTCTGTTGAAATGCTTGACTTTGAAGGGAAGTTGAAAGTATCAAAGGTTCCCTGTGTCTGTATAAAACCCACCTGTTCCCCCGTCATTAAAGCTCCTCTCTCTTTATCTTCTCTCTCTTGCCATTAGGTCTGTTTCTGCTATATTCCATTTATGTTATCCGTGTGTGTTCGCGTTGTATTGCATTTGTGTTTGAATGCGCTTTGAATGCTAACGTGTGTGTGCGCTTTGATTTGATTTTTATCAAGATTCAGCGCCGTATAAATACTGTATGTTGTTGTTGTTGTTGTTGTATATTATCATATTTTTCGGATTATAAGGCGCACCCCCAATTTTACACAAAATTCAGTTTTTGTTGCTATCTTTTCTTACTATAATTATTATTAATCATATAAGATGCAGGGTTCTCAGTGTGGGGATTTTTTTTTTTGCCTTATAGTTTGAAAAATATGGTACTCTCTTTTACGTGGCAAATATACGCGTATTGCCAGTGCTTGGTTATATTTAGCCTTTCAAATCCAATCAAATGAAAATCACTTGATTATCTCCCAAAGAGAAATTTAATTCAGGTGCCAGAATAACAGAGACATCGACATTCAGCATGCATGAATATCAGCACATTGTGACTTAAGCAAAGTCACATGAGTATAAAAAAGATGCGTAAAATGTATACGGACATAGACATTTAGCATGCGGGAGTATAAGGTGCATATTTTAAGGTTACACGTAATTCACGCTTAGAAGTACACATTACATGTGAATACATACAAGTCTAAGGATAAGCATGCACAGTTTCTTTTAACACGATGAACACACATTTCAGCCTAGAAGGATCATGAGTGTAGGAGGTGGATGGATCTGGTGATGAAGGATTCCTGTGCCCTGGAGTTGACTTTGAAAGTTTTGTAGCGACGTCCAGAAGGTAATAGTTCATGATTAAATAAGAGCCAATACTATGCAAATGCAAAATTGCGGTTACAAAATCCAAAATGGAAGTTTCTGAAATGTAACGCTTAGTACAAGGGGAAAGCATTATGAGAAATTGTCCACTTGTGTATGTACCGAGATGCAGAGTAAGTCCCTTAGTAGGTGTGGGTCATTTATCATCATCATCATCATCATCATCATCGTCATCATCATCATCGTCATCAATCACCATCATTGCTGGTTGTTATCATACTAGTTGGATCAGCAGACCAAAAAATCCAGCGTGGCCGAAGACCAGCTGAGAAAGCTGAAGGAGGAGGTAACTCTGGTTTATTAACAACGATGGCGTGCTCTTCCCGGGATTGTTTCCCTTTCCCTCTCCCTCTCCCTACTACTAATGCATGCCGGTGATGCACTCTGTGTGTGGACTTGAGCTTGTGTTGCTGAGAAACGGTGTGGGTTTTATTTTTTGCGCGCACTTTGAGTTGGACCGTTTGAAGTAGATTCGGCTTCGGGAGTTTTAGTTTGGATTTTGTTTTCTGTGTTTTTGTTGTTTTATTTTTTGTTTGTGTTTTTCTTAGCTTTTTTTTGTTGATTGGTTTTGTTTGGGGGGGCATTTTCGTTGGTTTTTTTTGCATCATTTTTTTTTTCTTTTTTTTCTTTTTTTTTTAGCATTGCTTCTACCCCACCCCTTCCACTCACCACCCACACCCCTTCTTTCCCACTTAAAGGCATAACAACTGATCCCAAGAATCGGGGTCTCGCTGGTCAGAAATGCGCAGCCCACTGCTGCCGTAACAGGGATAAAAAGCATAACAAACGATCCCAAGAATCGGGGTCTCGCTAGTCAGAAACGCGCAGCCCAAACGGGGATAAAAGGGCCCACGAATCGGGTCTTGCTAGTCAGTCAGCCCACTGTTGCGTAACAGGGGGAAACGAAGGGCTGAAGTTGTTGCTGAGTCGAGCAGCGAGTCAAATGAGGGCACACGCTCGCGAGCAGCCTTTTATATATGCCGGCTATGGCTTTAAGTAATAGCATGCATGAGTAAAAATACAGAGCAGGGTTGAAATGCTAACGGAGACAATATTTTCATCAAACAATTTCATTAACCCTTTCACCGCCAACCATATTTCAGCCATAAATGTCCATTAAATTTACCTGCATAGAGAAAATCTATCTGCAGTATTGGGGATTCTTCTGTGACACATATAAAATAAGGTCTATCCTTACTTCCCAAAACTAAGACAATAGGGTCTTTGGACAATAGACCCCAATTTGATGCCTTTTAGTGACATAGGTGTTCAATCACTTTGCTGACGGTGAAAGGGTTAAAAGCCGCCAGTCATCACATCCCTGCTTTTTAGACATTGTTATAGAAGGCAAGAAAATTGTTGACAATTGATGACTAGAACTACACGTCCTGTTTGAAATGTCTGGGAGCTGTGTGCTGCTGATTAAAAGGCTCTTTTTGATATAAAATGTTTAAATTAGATGTTTATGTTTTTGTAAATGAAGGCGGACCACGTTGACAACAGATAAATTATGATCTGTTGTTGTTGTCATACTCTGGCTAAAAGACTCCAGGGATTATCCCAACAGCCGATGCACTTGAACGTTATGGTACAAATGCACCAGCTAGGGGTGAGAACATTACGTGTGTGTGACCGTTTTTAATTACCTCACCACGCGAGCAGCCACACTCCGACTTTGGAGGATTTGGGACTGAGGATGTTATGCTAGGAGCTTGTCGTGGCTAAAGACAACCCCCTGCATAACTAATGGCAGAACATAACAACATTTTGACGTAGCCTTGGTGTTCTAGCTTATGTCAATTGGTTTGACGCAGCCTTACGCCAAGGCGGAAATTATGATCTATTTCTTGGGAGATGTGAAGTTAGCAATGCTGATTGTTGTGTTTACCTACCTTAACTCATGGGTGCTACTCTTTCATTTTTACACTGATTTCAGTATTTTTAATTTTACCAGAAACTGAACTTCATTTTTTTTTATAAATTCATCAACAAAAAACAAAAAATGACCACAAGCGATTTGGGGCATTTTCAACTTGGTTGTTTTTGTATTGGAAGTTTACAAAGGCAATGTAATAAATTTTACAAGGCTTATCAAACTCAAACTGTCTCTATCATTTTAACTGTCTGTCTGTCTCGTTATCTCTCTCTCTTAACTTGCTCCCCTGAATCGTCCGACGGGGCTCTGCCCCTGTATCCTGCCGGGGCCATGGGTCCCTGGACCCCTGCCTTTCATTTTTTTTTCATTTTGAGGAGTTGCACCCGTGTTAGCTCTTCAACTCTGCTTCTCTTTTTGTTTTTCTTTTCTACGCTTTGTCCATTTTTGTTGTTGCTTAGGCCGTGTACACACATATAGCGGATATTCCATGCGGAAACCCGTGCACAATCCATAAATAAGTGAAGCAAAGAAGGGAAAAGATTTGCGCACGTGTCCGAATTTCCCCTGTATGCGTAAACCTTTATCCTTCTTTCTTCCACTTGTTTAGGGTTTTCCGTACGGAACTTACGCGTCTAATGTGAACCCGGCCTTAGTGTTATTATTGCACCGCTTCTAAAATAAACACATCTGCCTTTCTCTACTGTTTTTTGTTTCATGCCACCTTTTCTTTCGGCTAATGTTAAGGTCAGCTCCCTCCGCTGTTCCAGGGTGAAGGCTTAGGGTTAGGGCCATTCAGCTCCCTCCGATTGACCTTTTCCGTTAAGCTGATTGGCCAACTTCATTCACCCTGGAACAGCGGAGGGAGCTGATCTTAACATTTGCCTTTCTTTCTGTTGCCATTTTTGGTCTCGTTTGCTGGAGATTCTTTTTTTTTGCCCTCTCATTAGTTTTTTTGATTGTTTTTGCTGTGGTTTGTTGGATTGGTGCTTTTTGTTTGTTTGGATTTCCTCACATCATTGGTGTGTTGGGTTTTGTTGTTGGGTTTTGGTGGTGCACTCGTGGTCTATTGCACTGGATTTGTTTCAATTTAAAATTAAATAAATCCTTTAAATTGCGATTGTCTTGCAATCTTGACCTTTGGTTCGTTCTCTCTCTCTCTCTCTCTCTCTCTCTCTCTCTCTCTCTCTCTCTCTCTCTCTCTCTCTCTCTCTCTCTCTCTCTCTCTCTCTCTGGGTGTAAAAAAGTATGTATACTCTCATTACCCTGTATAAATAAAATTTCGTTCGTTCGTTCTCGTCTCTCTCTCTCTCTCTCTCTCTCTCTCTCTCTCTCTCTCTCTCTGTAAAAAAAGTATCTATACTTCTCTCATTACCTCTGTATCTCCCCATTCAATTCAATTCGTTTACGTTCGTTCTCGTCTCTCGTCTCTCTCTCTCTCTCTCTCTCTCTCTCTCTCTCTCTCTCTCTCTCTCTCTCTCTCTCTCTCTCTCTCTCTCTCTCTCTCTCTCTCTCTCTCTCTCTCCCCCCATTCAATTCAATTCCAATTACATTCCATTCTCTCTCTCTCTCTCTCTCTCTCTCTCTCTCTCTCTCTCTCTCTCTCTCTCTCTCTCTCTCAAAACAGGTTCTTGAAGTACAAAACAAAATGCTTCTGTACCCATTACTTTTGGTGTTTTTGTTGTTGTTGTTTTTCCCCAAAAAATAACTAGCCATGCTGACCATTAGTCTGGCCGAGGGCTTGAAGATTTTTTTTTGTTCAAGCAAATTCTTTTGCAGAGAAGGTTTGATATTCTTCTTCTTCTTCTGCGTTCCCAGGCCATATGGCCATAATTGGTAAGGTACATATCGGTTTTCAGTTTTTAGTGGTCTCCCTGCTGCGTACATCCAACACATTCCGATTTCGACGGAGCTCAAAGGAGAAAATATCTGGAAGATTTTTTGTTGTTGGAAAAAAAAGGCAGGAGAATGGGCCAATAAGTCAGAAAGATAGTAGATGATAGAGGAAGTTACAAGCATAAAACTTCAAGAAGGTGGGGGAACTATTTGGAGGTCATTAACTCTACACTCCCACCAAATGCAAAGACATTCAACTTCCAAGCACCCTGCCATGTGTCTATCTTTAGCAAAGGTTACCCCCCTCTTGTCGGTTGAGATGCAACGGACAACCTAAAACGTCCAAAAATACATGGCGCTGGAAGAGTTTTAGCCCCTTAACTAATGGATGTGTTGTCATACTGGTGGATGCAGACACATGAATACAAGGTGAAGGTTGCTGTTGTGTATTGCCATGGTAACAAAGGGCATTCTCATGGTTACAGCTGCCGCTGCATATATCAAGGCGTAAGGCCACAGATGTATTACCATGGAAACAAATATGGCTGCCGGGGTGTAGAGTGGTACGGAGGTAGCGCGTTCGCTTCGTATACAATAAACCCGAGTTTGAACCTGGGTACAGGTTTTTTTCTCTCATTCTGCACTAGTTTGAACATGGAGTCTTTCAGAGGAGACGATAAACTGAGGTCCTGTGTGCCCATGCACTTAGCACATGTTAAACCTAGTGCCAAAAGTTGTCATTTGGTCAACATTTGCAACCCCCACCCCCTTTCCTTCCTCATGAGTCATACAAAAATCACATGCAAATTAAAACAAAAGTGTGGTGCGCCTCTGGCTGCAACGTGCTCTCCAGGTGGGAGCAACCCGAATTTCACAGACGCCTTTGTGACTATAAAGTACCATATACCAGATACCAAATGATTGTATGTGCAGCGATATGAGAGCAAGGTGAAAGTCACGAGCTGTTGCCATGGTAACCAACGGTGCGTTGTCATGGTTGCAGGTGCAGCGCCACGAGAACAGGGTCACGGTCAAGGAGGACGAGGTGGCTCATTTGCATGCACAGCTGGAGGATGCCGACACTGAGGTAATGTCTGCCTGTTTGCTTCAGATTATGATAATGATGACGCTGATGATGTTGATAACATTGATGATGGTGATGTTGATGATGATGAAAGGGATGATGATATTGTTGTGAAGATAGTTGAAGAACAGTAAACAGAAAGTAGTACGTATTTTTACAAGTCACAAGTCACACAATTTATTGTCCCCCAAAACATGGATACACATCTGTGGTGGCACTTAAAACATAAACAGTGAATAAATAAGATCACAGCTCAAATATTAAAATAGAACATTCACGCAACTGAACCCAAGCCCACACAAACCACAGCACACACACACACACACCCTCCACCGCCCCCCACACGCATAAGAGAGAGAGAGAGAGAATCTTAAGTGAAAATGACACACACACATACAAACACACACACACATACACAGACTATTAGGCGCACCTGATTATAAGACGCGCACCCCCAAATGTAACACTAATTTCAGATTTTGTTTCTCTATTTTCTTACTATATTATCAGTCGCATTATAAGGTGCTGCAGTGGTCTCATTCTGGGGGGAAAAGTATCGCCTTAAAGACCCAGCACGTCACGTGTCAAAATCACGCTTTTCACGTGTCTTCCCTCTTATCGCTGGTAATAAATCTTAAGAAATCTTCCTAGCTTAAGAGGGAATGTGACATGTGACGTGGGGGGTCTTTAAAATCCATAAAACAGGGTAAGTAAAATTGATGATGTTGATGACGATAATTATGATGACGATGACAAAATGGCGGTGATGATGAAGATTATGGTGCTATCACAGCTAAAGAACAGTCGGAGCAAAGCGGTTCGGTTGGAGGGAGAGTTACAGGCCTTGCGTTCTCAGAGCTCCGAGGCGCAGACGCAGGTAAGATGTGTGTGTGTGTGTGTGTGTGTGCATGCATGTGCGTGTAAATAGGTGTGTGGATGAGACAACTGTTTGTGAATTAAATGTACAACACTCCGCACTGTTTGAGTGAAGACTCGTGTAGTACACTCATAGCAGATATATTACTTTATATTTAGTTTAATTTAATTGCCAGTTTATTTCACCTGCGTTTGCCAACCTTTTAAGATAATCATTTTGAATGTAATTTTGGAAGGTATATCTAGTCAGTAATCATTGTGTTTCTCATGAGATTTAGAATTTCAAGTAATTTTGCTCTTGTTGGTAAAGTTCATATGTGCATCGGCACAGATTGGAGAGTGATTGCTAAGTTCAGTATTCAAGATCTTTAGCACTAATTTTGTGTTTGTGTTTTATGTGTAATTTGACAGCGAAAATGTTGTTGGTTGTGATCAGACGTTGAGTCGTTAGTGATAAGTTGTGATTGTTTAGTGATAAGTTGTGATAAGTTCTTGATTTTATGGGGAGGTTGTAAGAGAAGGGGGGTTAGGGGATATATAGGGGAATAATGGGATAGTGAGCGTGTGTCATTAACGGTGGGTAAATAAAACAGGCGATTCAAGCTACTAACTGCACTGCACATGCACTGATGATTTCTCACGTTTGTGTCGATTAAACTGTCCATTTCTTTGCCACCCTTCTTCCTTCTTCTTCCCCCCCCCCCCCTTGTGTTTTTTTTGTCTTTTTTCTTCACTGTTGGATCCATTTTTTTTCTCTGCACAAAGCACGTTAACGATCACTGCACCAGTGTTGTGTTTTTTAGATTATCTAAAAAAATAATTAACATTTACGCACATTTTGCAACTTTTCTTGCTTTTAAAACCCCCAAACATTTAACAACAAAAGTTCAACAAAAAATATGAAACATTTCTACACCTACAACGCAAAAAACAACAAAAATGAAAACTCATTCAAATTCTGTTTTATGTTTTGTCATAAAAGAACTCGCATATTGTAATATTTTTGGGGTAACAGTTTGTTGAAGTGAACCCAGTCGTGTATGGATATTCAATACATGTGATGTTATCTACCACTGGTTTTTTTAGATCACCTTGGAAGATGATCATGATGATTTGGTAAGATTTCCAGTTACATTCTGATACAGAGAAATGGTGACTTTAACGTTTGATTTACAATCGATTCATCAACTAATGGTTACTCAACAGGGATCAAGGGGTTTTGTTCAACTGTTGATTCATTTTTCTCTCCTTTATTTTGAAACTTGTTTTAGGAACGGCATCTTTTGAAACGCTGCTGTCATTTTTAAAGAATTGTTTTGGAACTGCTGTTGAAATTGACTTGAAGTTTGCTGTGGAATTAATGCTATTTGTGTGTGTGTGTGTGAGAAAATCATAACCCCTTTTTATAATAACAAACTGAAACAGACTGCAACGTCACTGGAACATACAACAAACAAACAAACAACCACACGACAAGTGTAAAGTGACGTTATTTTATTCACAAGAGACAAAACAAAGCAGCAATGATGGGAAAAAAATCCAGTCCAGTTGTGTTTACCTGTATTAACTAGTGCGTTAATAAGTTGACTTGTGTGTGACGGTTTGTTGTGTAATAATTCATGTTGGTCACTGACTCAGAGCTGATTCTAGGGTGCGGGATTGGTACAATCCCCCCCAAATCTGTTCCTTCCCGCAATAATCGGGTTTAATCGCGGGCCGACGCCCGCATATTTGCAGAACTGCCCGCACTTTTTACCGATCGCTGCGGGAATTCCTTCATCGTCTGCTAAATCCGTCATCTGCACAAACCGAAAGCATCGAGCAGGAGTGAATGATTTCTCAACATTTCATTAGTTCTTTTACAATGTTTGTGTAAATCAACCAATCGCATTCATCTCGTTTTACCGACAAGAAGCTGCGAGAGTCCTACCCGCCATGTTGAATTTTCTTCAAAATGAAGCGGACAATGACACTCTTCGACCTTGATTTTTGTGGCGGCAAAGTAAAAAAACAACAATCCTCTGCCAAACGAGTGTGCAGAAGATGTTGCAGAAACAGCTACTGCATCAACAGTCTCGCAGCCTGAAGATAATGGCACTAGTGCGAGGGAACACCGGTTCCAAGACGAGTGGCTGAAGAAGTGGCCATGGCTAGCGAAGATTGAATCGGCCGCCTCCCCCCTCCCCCCTTCCCCTCGTATCCATTGAACCTGCCCCCCTTTTTTCATTCTTAGGGGGGGAACGCCCCCACTTTTTCAAAATCCTAGAATCAGCTCTGTGACTGACGAGTGTTGTCTTAGTGTTTCTCTTTATTTATTCTCTTAAAACAGCTGAATCATTCACAATCAGCCACAAGTGCTTTGTTCTGCTTCTTGTGTGTATCATCACATTCCTTTTGTGATAGGCTGATGTAGATGTAATACAGTGGAGAACTGATAACTCAAAAACGGGTAACTCAAAAACGCTGGATAACTCGCAGTAATTTTTGGGTCCCAGTATAATAATCTCTGTGTTGAAAGGTCCTTTTAACTATAATAATAGAATTTCAGTCCCTTCAATTTTGACAAGCGATTTTTACTGTATGACGTCTGCTTCAAGTGACGCGGCACCAACCTTGTTTTGAGATTTTTAAAAACCCAAAAAATCCTACAAAGAGTATTTGAAGCCAAGACATTTGATTCTTTGAATGTGGGTGCTTATTTTTTATTATTTTAAAGAAACATTCCTTTACAAAAGAGAAAAGAAAAGAAGGGTTTGCTTTCAGCTACTAGGGAAAAATCTGCCTCCAGATTAGTCCCACTGTGCCTTTTAAAGGGAAAATAACCGATCCCAGGGATCGGGTCGTTCTCGTCAGAAAAGCTCTGCCTCGCGGTGGCTCGCACAACAGGGAACAAAGAAGGGCGAACCGTCTCTCTCGCCAGCTGTGAGTCAAATGCGGCGCGCGCTCAGCGCCTCCCCTCTTTTATAGTCCGGTCGCAGGTTTAACTCTATTGGCCAAACAATTTTGTTGTTGTATAGAAGATCCCACGTTTCTTTATACCACCTAGTGATGAGCATTTGTTGATGCTTGTTTCGATTCATGATGGTCTTGTTGTGGGCTAGAAAACAAGAGGAATTGCTGTGCTTCTGCTTTGCTTCGGTGTCCTCGCGTTAACAGGTTTTGCTGTGAGTGTGGAGTGTTAATGATGATGTGACGATTTCTTTGCCCCTTCCTCTCTCTCCCTTTCTAACTTGCGTAATAAAGTTGTCAAGTATCAAGTGTCCCTCTCTGTCCTTCCAGAGGATATCAAGCAGCTTCTACTCTGTAATGCCTTGTCTTTCATCCTGCATGCCCCCCTCTCCCTACCCACTTCCAAATTACAATGTTGTGTGCAGAAACAATGTTAATGTTGTTCTCATACACCCTGCAAAGTGAAATTGTGCCATTGGTGAATTGTATTTTATCCCCAGAGACTTTGTTGATTGCGATTTTGATTGTGCGCCCAAAGTTTGTCTTGATCATAGTTGTTTTGTAACACTTTGGATTCTGTCATCTACGTGATTGCGATTGACGTTTTAAGTGTTATTCTCGCTTGAAGACACCGCAACTTTACTGTTCAAAGGAAGGAGAAAAAGGAAAAGGATTGAAAGACGGCTTTGCGTAGACGCACGTCTGACTTGCATCAAGGGGGGGATTATATAATTAGGAGTAAAGGTAAATAAATGATTGAGCTGAATGCAGTTAAAGAAAAATGACAATAATTTTGGAGAAATCTGTAGCTGTAATATGGGCATTCTAACAGAGGTGGGGGGAGAGGACGGGAAGGGGGGGGGGGAAGAGGGTGGCTTGGTCTATTGTGCAGTGGAACCCCGCTTAATGGGCTCCTCAGTATCGTGGACTCCCCGCGTACAGTTTTACTCCGTCTCTTCTCTTCTTATTCATTGCTAACACAGTCTTCAGTATTGGCCACTGCAACGACCACCTTTTGCAAGAGTGAATGCCCTTGGTAGATGCTTCAGTACTGGCCAAACAAGGGAATATCTCGCCAATTACCCTACTTGAGGCCACTGAATAGTTGCCTTTTGCAAGAGTGAACACCCTTTTGGATGCTGACCAACAAGGGCTTAACTCTCACTGTCAAAGGCGCTAATAACCCCGGTTGCAGTGGCCAATAGTGACCACCTGGCAATGACGGACAGTTTTGGCCAGTCTGTAGGGTGGTCGCAATACTGAGGCTACGCTGCAGTAAAAGAGCTTAACATTCAGAGAGAGGGAAGCTAGCCTTGTAGTGCCCTGATGGAGAAGTGAGAACAAGCACCTGGGTTGTGTCCCTTGGGCTTGGCTGAACACTGAATGACCCATATAACGAAGAGGTGTGTCGTTACAAAATTGACAAGGAATTGACCTCATTTGCATAACATGAAATGCTCTCTGGCTCAGCCTCAAGCAAGCGAAGACAACTCTTTCAGGCTATCGCCCCCCCCCCCCCCCCCCCCCCCCCCCCCCCCCCCTTGAAGACTAGAGTTATATATCTTTATTTGATTAAATAACCTTTGCCTTACAACTCTAAACCCAAGAACACGGGTCTTAAGTGGACCTGATTTCTCGTCCCTCCCATTACCTCCTTTTATCAAAGTTCTCTTCCTTGCCTCTACCCCCCAGAAGCCCTAGTCTTTTTAGCAAAGTGTTTAATATGGGCGTCGTAATGGGGGGCTTGGTCTATTGCAATAAATGCTCTTTTCCACTCCCTATATCTTCAAAGCAAGAAAACAGACCTGATTTCTCATCCTTCCCATAATCTCCTTTTATCAAACTTCCCCTACCACAAAAAGCCTAGGTTTCTTCTTCTTCTGCAAAGTGCTTGAAGCCCTAACTTCAAGTTGTCAAGCTGTAGGCGTGCATGGTCTCCCCTTGTCCACCAGGTGGCCAAGCTGTCGAGCAGTCTTCAGCGTCTGCAGATGTCGTCCAAGGACACCCGCGACCTGCTGACCAATGAGGTAAGGCCTTGCAAACCACGGGACAAGAGCCGGCACGATTGGAATAAACGGAAACGGGTAGTTTTGTCCGACAAAGATAAAACATGCAAGACTGGATCTGTTGCATCCTAAACTCAACTCGATTAGTTTTGAATATAAAATGAGGGTTTTTTGCAATGCTGTTCTTCTTTTTACAGTAAGTCACCAAAGTTATTATCGACCATTATTGTGACTAGATGCAAAGTTTGGGGCCCAATGATTTTTTTCTTCAATTTTCTCTGGCAGTCAAGGAGTTAAAGGATTTGGTCAGGGATGAGTGCTGGCAAACGCAAAAACTTGCATATTCGCAAACACACACACACACACACACACACACACACACACACACACACACACACACACACACACACACACACACACACACACACACACACATGCACAGCTATATACTAGTCTCTCACTTACTTGACCAATCTGTTAATCTCTTACTAACTTTAACCTGCAATAATTAATACAGTGGAACCTCCCTTATAAGACCTCCCATTATGAGACTCCCTCCCATATAAGACATACTTCTCTGAGACATAGCATTGCCCTTCTTTGTAAGTATTAAAATCCCCTCCCTTATAAGACCCCTCCCTTATAAGATCTCATTTTGAATGATTTTTGAAGGTCTGATAAGGGAGGTTCCACTGTACAGTAATAACCATTCTGTAAAAACAAAAATGTGGAAGAAGAGAGAGCGCACTGGATGCACGCACATTATAATATGGGCAGCTGGGAACCCCTCCATTATGTTTGTCTCTAAAAACCTATGTAGTGACTGCATAAATACAAGTCTGTTCACTGTTGGCACTGTCCACATTTATTACAATTTGCCAAAGAAGATAATCTGTTAGAGAAGCAGTCTTGTCTTTTTCTGGCATCAAAATTCAAAGAGTAAGGCCGTGTACACACATAAGCGGATATTGCACGTGGAAACCTGTGCGCAATCCGTAAATAAGTGAAACAAAGAAGGGACAAGGTTTGCGCACGCGTCCAAATTTCCCCTATATGCATACACTTTTATCCTTCCTTCTTCCACTTATTTAGGGTTTTCCGTACGGAACTTACGCATCTAATATGAACTCGGTCTAAGAGCGTAAGGATTCTATCACAAATTGAGTATTGAAGGATGATAGTACCTTCTGGGTTTAGTTTCTCAACATTGTATTCTTTGTTTGTGTGAGGAGAGATGTGAAGGTTGCCTGCTAAAATGTTCTGTCTGCCATCTTTATTCGTTTTGAGATGGAGTGTTTTGGGCAGGCAAACTTGAAATGTCTTTTTTCGGCTAGAATGTTTTAGCCTGTAATTTTTTTTAATCACTCTTGCAATGCACTCTAAACAAAACCATAATTATTAACCTCATATAAGGGTGGTGGGGGAGGGGGAGGGGTGGTGGGTGGAGATGCTGTGATTTGGGGTAAAGGAGTTTGCAGTAGAAATGTTATAAAGACACAGATGTATAGTATGATATGGTGTTTTTTGTATCGGCAGTTATTGTCATCGATAATTTCTGTGAAAGGAGTGACATATTTGTGATTGAAACTGTCGCTGTTTCATTTCATGACACCTCTGAGTTGTAATCAGAAGTCTTGCCTATTATATCTTTAGATGTTTGTTTTTTAAATTACTGAACGCTTAGTTTTCATTTTAAAGATTTGTTTTAGTTGGAAAGGTTGTCAGTTACTTGTAGTGTTGTTGTTTTTCTTTTCAATATCAAATGCTTATTATTATTTCAAAAGATTTCTGTTTTATGTATAGAGATTGTCATCTGCCTTGGAATATTTAAATTAAGTTATCAAGCGGAAGAGTTTATTTTCCAATCATTTATTGAGTGATGTGATTTATTTGTCAGTTTTTGTTTGTCGCTGATGTTTCAAGCATTTCACCTTTTTTCTTTTTCGTTCACCCCTCTCCATTCTCTTTTACCCAACCTCCTCCACACACCCTCCCCTTCCCCACGACCTTTTTAAAAAATATATTTGTGTTGTGTTTATTGCATTATGGGAGCTGCACTGGCTGCCAGTGCAGTTTCGTTTAGAGTACAAACTGGCAGTCCTTGCATTCCGCCACTTTGAATAGACCCTACCATCCTACCTCTCAAGTGCTCTACACACTTACACTCCTTCTCGCTCACTCCGATCTTCCCACGCCAAACTGTTGAAAGTTCCTAAAGTGAATTTAAAGTCTTTTGGACAACGCAGTTTCAGTTTTTGCACCCCCACTGTCTGGAACTCCTTGTCTGTTCACCTCCGTCACAATTCAGCACTTCCCGCTTTCATAACCCAAATGAAAACTCACTTGTTTCAAAGAGCTTTCCCTCAGTAACTTTTCACATTAATTAGATGATGATCGAATGAATGTGTATGTTAGCCCAATTGCGTGTGAATCAGTGAATGTGAGCGCCTTGAGTTTAATTCTAAAGAAAGGCGCTATGAAATACTATGTATTATTATTATTATTTATGTGCAAGATAGCTATAGGTTTGTAGTTATTTCAAGGTAGGATAGGTCTTTGATGTGTGCTAGTGTCAGTTTTCTGTGGAGAGGATTTGTGTGTGGTTTTGCTTGGTGCACTACGCCAGAAGCTGGATGTAAATAGTTAGCTTCTTCTTCTTCTTCTTCTGCGTTCCCAGGCCATATAGCCATAATGGGTAAGGTACTTATATGTCCGGTTTTCAGTTTTCACTGGTCTCCTCTCTGCGTACAGCCGACACATTCTGATTTCTGAGGAGCTCAAATGAGAAAAATTATTTGGAATATTTAAAAAATTTTAAAGGCAGGAGAATGGGCCAATAAGTCAGAAAGATAGTAGATGGTAGAAAGCAAAGGGAAAAGGTAGAGTCAAAGAGAGTGGCAGATTAGAGGAAGTTACAAGTAGTTTTCACTGGTGACTGGTCTCTTCTCTGCGTACAGCCGACACATTCCGATTTCCGAGGAGCTCAAAGGAGAAAAAATATTTAGAATTTTGTTTTTGGAAAAAGGCAGGAGAATGGGCCAATAAGTCAGAGAGATAGTAGATGATAGAAAGCAAAGGGAAAAGATAGAGTCAAAGAGAGTGGCAGTTTAGAGGAAGTTACAAGCACAGAACTTCCAGAAGGTGGGGGAACTATTTTTTACAAAAGACCCCCCAGTATTCCCACGGGGAGGGTTAGGTTCACAGTCATTGACAATTTGTTGCGTAGTACATGGGTTAAATATACAATATCATTTTCAATTTGCATAAAACGTATTAGTTATTGTCAGTAAACAAATTTAGACAAAATAATGTTGAATCAAATATCCTAAATAAACTACCTTACTTCTTTTTTTTAAAGGCTTTTCTCATTTTCATTTTGATATCCTTTGACACTTGGCCTTGTAAATCAATTTGTTATGACTGTTTCAGAATTGGACACAATTTCAAATAATAATATATATAAAAAGAGATAACGTTGACATAGATAGTCAATAATTGTTGATGCATGAAAGAGATGCACCAAAAATCAGTGACCAGAGCTTGAGATTGTTTTTATGGACCAGAGATTGAGGTGGTCATTTGAGTGTGTAACATTGGAAGGTGGCTGAGCGTACTGACGCGCTGATGAAGCTTCGTAACGACACGCGGGCCGCAGAGGACAAGCTTCAGGACGCTATGGTCAGCATCCAGCACCAGGCAGACCTCACCAAGCAACTCAGGGAGGAACTCAAACAGACCAAGGCCACGGTGAGAGAGAGAGCCACTGTGTGTGTGTGTGTGTGTGTGTGTGTGTGTGTGTGTGTGTGTGTTAGAGAGAGACAGACAGACAGAGGGAGTATGTGTGTTCTCAAACAGACCAAGGCCACGGTGAGAGAGAGAGCCACTGTGTGTGTGTGTGTGTGTGTGTGTTAGAGAGAGAGAGACAGAAAGAGGGAGTGTGTGTGTATGTGTGTGTTATTTCGAACCATGGTCAGCATTCAGCTCCAGTCAGACCTCACAAAGCAACTCAGGGAGGAACTCAGACAGACTAAAGCCACGGTGAGAGAGAGAGAGAGAGAGAGAGAGAGAGAGAGAGAGAGAGAGAGAGAGAGAGAGAGACATGGAGAGAAAAAGACAGACAGAAAGCTAAATAGACTGATGTGATAGAGTGTGTAAAAATGTTGATCAGCATACATTAGTCAGAACTTTAGTGTGTGTGTGTATGTGCATTTGCAAGCATGTATATTTTGGCTCGCGCACATGCACATGTATGTGCGCATGTATATTTTAAATATATTTTATGTACATTTGCATGTGCTTGTGTACATACTACATGTGTGTGTGTGTGTGCATGTGCATGAAAGTGCTTTTGTGGAAAACATTACAAATATTAAGGGGGGAGATGAGAGGGACGGGGGGGACTCGACTGTCATGGTGTATCTAAAGCGCATTTTGACAGTTCTGTGACCTCGCCTCGGTGCTAACATCCTAGGTTATTTTGTCATTTGCAGTACGAAACAGCTTGTGACAAGTTGGTGTTGTTTTTCACAGTACAAAACTGCATTCTTTTTTCTGTTTGTTCATTTTACAGTCTCAGGAGGTTCAGCTGAAACTGGATGAGTCGGAGAGAGAAAATCAGCAGCTGCAGAGTCGCTACACCGCGCAGGCCAGAGAGGTGAGTCCTTGCTGAGTGAAAGGATGTGAAATTTGGGGCTTCTCCTACATGGAAAGGGCATTGCCACGAACGCAGCATCACACTTTGGGGGGGGGGGGGGGGGGAGTTGGGGTAAGGAGGGAGAGCGGATTTAGGAAACCTATCAATTTGGTCATATCAGGCGGCTCAATTTCTCCCTATATCTTAACTGACTTTTAACTGCCGTGGGATTTTTGCATTCGTAAAGTGCACGGGTAAGATTTGCTTCAAGTCCCCATCCTGAAGGACTCGACGTTCAGTTTGATTTCCCCATGTCAAACCAGAAAGAAAGGGTGAGGTGGGAATTTGAACCCGGGTCACTCACGCATTGAAACAGGCAGGTGAGCCATGCTGCCACGTTTTTGTTTTATTATCCAGAATGATATGCTAAGCATGTTTTCATGTATTATCCAGGTTGACCGGCTAAAGAGGTTTTCTTGTATTATCCATGTTTACTGGCTGAAGAGGTTTTCTTGTATTATCCAGATTGACTGGCTACACGTTTTTTTATAATCCAGGTTGACTGGCTAAACATGTTTTTTTATTATCCAGGTTGACTCACTACACACGTTTTTTATTATCCAGATTGACTGACCACATGTTTTTTATTATCCAGATTGACTGGCTAAACATGCTTACTTATTTTATTCAGATTGACTGGCTAAACATGTTTTTTTTTATTATCCAGGTTGACCGGCTAAACATGTTTTTATAATCCAGGTTGACCGGCTAAACATGTTTTTATAATCCAGGTTGACCGGCTAAGCATGTCTTTATAATCCAGGTTGACCGGCTAAACATGTTTTTATTATCCAGGTTGACCGGCTAAACATGTTTTTATAATCCAGGTTGACCGGCTAATAATGTTTTATAATCCAGGTTGACCGGCTAAACATGTTTTTATTATCCAGGTTGACCGGCTAAACATGTTTTTATTATCCAGGTTGACTGGCTAAACATGTTTTTATAATCCAGGTTGACCGGCTAAGCATGTCTTTATAATCCAGGTTGACCGGCTAAACATGTTTTTATTATCCAGGTTGACCGGCTAAACATGTTTTTATAATCCAGGTTGACCGGCTAATAATGTTTTATAATCCAGGTTGACCGGCTAAACATGTTTTTATTATCCAGGTTGACCGGCTAAACATGTTTTTATTATCCAGGTTGACTGGCTAAACATGCTTTCTTATTTTATTCAGATTGACTGGCTAAACATGTTTTTATAATCCAGGTTGACCGGCTAAACATGTTTTTATTATCCAGGTTGACCGGTTAAACATGTTTTTTTAATTATCCAGGTTGACCGGCTGCAGACGGAGATCCAGGAGCGTGACCTGAAGCTGTCGCAGCAGGAGACGTGTCACCGCTCAGACATGGCCGACCGTGAGGAGGAGACATCGCGCCTCAAGGCCGACCTCAACGTCATCCACGAAAAGCTGGCACAGAGCGAGGGGCAGGTCAGGAAAATGATTTTTCTGCTTCTTTCTTCTTCTTCTTCTTTTTCGATCACTCAGACAGTTTCCTGGTCGTATGAGTGCAGATGCGTCATGCTGCCGTTAGTGCGCCTAGCTAAGAAGTAATTAGGCCCGGCATGTCCATCTTCAGCTGCAGCTTGGGGACTTACAGGTATTTAGACATGAAAATAATATTAAGTGCACAATGCATGTGTTAATGATAGTATATTGATAACTTGTTGTGGACAGTTGGTATCCCGTGATGAGAGCATCTCCAGACTTCAGCTCCAGGTGGGGGACCTACAGGAGGAACTGAGACGCAAGGACGGCGACCTGGACAAGGCGGAGATGGACCTGATGGCCTGTGACGAGGAACGCAAACGATGCAGCGACCAGGTCAGCCTCACACACACACACACACACACACACACACACACACACACACACACACACACACACACACACACACTACAGGCAACAGTTTGCCTACACAGTAACTTTTATTTTCATCCTAAATGGCACAGATGCTATATCGATATCTTGCTTGATCCATGCAGAATTCTGCTATTTTTACAGTTAAAACCCCACCAAACTTGGACACACCTATTCCACACTCTTAGGCCTGGTACACAAAACATCCGGATATTCCGCGCTGAAATAATCAATAAGTAAAAGAAAGAAGGAAAGAAATATACAGATATAATAATAATAAAGAAATTCTTCTATTGCGCAACACCTCACATACAAAATGAGCTCTTTGTGCTTTACAACAGAAATGATGAATGAGAAGATAAAACAACACTTGAATACTTTTTAAAATGCCGAAAAATACATGTAAAAACAAACTAACATGAAAATCAAGAAATAAAAGTTTACTAGCATTAAAATCTCACACACACACACACACACAGACGCATACACGCGCGTGCACACAAATATGGGGAGACACGTCCGTATATTTGCTTCCTTCTTTCTTTTACTTATTGATTGTTTCCGCGCAGATTTCCGGATGTACTGTGTACCAGGCCTTACTCTTTTATTCTATGTGTTTGAGAGCATATGTTTAAATATGGCATGGTATGTATATAACAGCGGGGGAAAATTTGCCATGCCTAAACTAGTGCTACGGATTGTGATGGTGATTGTGCAGCTGTCGCGTCGTGACATCAGCCTGGGCCAGCTGGAGCAGGACCTGATGATGGTGAGGGACCAGTACAAGGATGCCGTGGAGGAGAACGGGAGACTGGAAGCCAGGATTCAGGCCTTCACCATCAACGCTCAGTCAGAACACGACTGTCTCAACAACGAGGTACTGTACTGTTTGATAGTATGATGTATTAACTGTTTTCTATTGTGGAGGAGAACGGGAGATTGGAGGCCAGGATTCAGGCCTTCACCATCAACACTCAGTCAGAACATGACTGTCTCAACAACGAGGTACTGTACTGTTTGATAGTATGATGTATTAACTGTTTTCTATTGTGATGGATTGTGGAGGAGAACAGGAGATTGGAGGCCAGGATCCAGGCCTTCACCATCAACGCTCAGTCAGAACATGACTGTCTCAACAACGAGGTACTGTACTGTTTGATAGTATGATGTATTAACTGTTTTCTATTGTGATGGATTGTGGAGGAGAACGGGAGATTGGAGGCCAGGATCCAGGCCTTCACCATCAACGCTCAGTCAGAACATGACTGTCTCAACAACGAGGTACTGTACTGTTTGATAGTATGATGTATTAACTGTTTTCTATTGTGATGGATTGTGGAGGAGAACGGGAGATTGGAGGCCAGGATCCAGGCCTTCGCTATCAACGCCCAGTCAGAACACGACTTCTCAACAACAAGGCACATAATATTTTGCTACATTTACATTGCATGATATTGGATTGCTCAGTCAGAACACGACTGTCTGAATAACGAGGTACTGCATATTTTGCTGTTTTTATCTGGCATTAGCGTTGTATTTAGTTGGATTGTGGAGGAGAATCAAAGATCACAGGCCAGGATTTGACATGCGGATAGATAAGATATCAGAACCAAGTTTGAAAATGAAGGACATTGTTTTTTTGGTTGTTTTTTTACGCTTTAGTTGTTGCTTTTCAGGTGAAGCGGCGAGAGGATGCGTTCAAGCGTCTGAGGATGGAGCATGTGAATCTACAAGAAGTCAACAGCAAGAATGAGGAGAAGGTGGGTGAGCTTGCGATGGGACAGGCTGTGCCTTTGACTAGGTGTTTTCCATTGAAAATACAGTGGAACCTCCCTTATAAGACCTTCAAAAATCATCCCAAATGAGGTCTTATAAGGGAGGGGTCTTGTAAGGGAGGCAATTTTAATACTTACAAAGAAGGGCTATGTCTCAGAGAAGTAGGTCTTATGAGGGAGGGAGTCTTATAATGGGGGGTCTTATAAGGGAGGTTCCACTGTAGCCGGTTTATTTGGACTTTTTCTTTTTTCTTTTTTTTTGCAAAGTGAGGGGAATTCTTTCTGAATGTCGCAACTTGAGCTGATGAAATGTAAGCAAAAGTGTTGCTGGATTAATTAGAAGGAAACCATGGCAATGTTTGAGAACATGAAGAGTGCAAGAAAATGTGCTTGGAGAATTTGTTTCAAATTAAGTTCTGAATGTAAATGTTTTTATTTTCTTTAAATTGCTTTCAGACTTCGTTTCTAAATCTTGTAAAATAAGTTTACTTTAGTTTCAGATGCTTAAGCCTAAAATGTCACGTCATTATTTTTACATTTGCGTTGAAATTTGCTCTGTTTTCAGATTTCCCATCTGCAGAGGGAGGGAGACCAGCTAAGAAGTCAGTTGAGATCAGCCCACAATGAGGTGTGTGTGTAGTATTAGGTATTAGGTACTTTATAGTCACAGAGGCATCTCTGAAATTCGGGTTGCTCCCACCTGGAGAGCACGTCGCAGCCAGAGGTGCGCCACCCATTTTTATTTTTTGGGGCATGCGATTTTTTGTGTGATTCATGAGGAAGGAAAGGTGGGGGGGTAAATTTTGACCAAATGACAACTTTTTCGTTGCCACTGGGTTTAACGTGTGCTAAGTGCATGGGCACACGGGACCTCGGTTTATCGTGTCATCCGAAAGACTCCACGTTCAGACCATAAAGCCTAGTGCAAAGTGAGAGGAAAAATCCCCTGTACCCAGGTTCGAACTCGGGTTTACTTGACACGAAGTGAACGCGTAACCACTGTGCCACTATGCACGTGTGTGTGTGTGTGATGTGTGTGTGTGTATGGGTGTGTGTCTGTGTGTGTGTGTGTGTGTGTGTCTGTATGCAATTGTCTGTATGTGTGTCTGTGTGAACTTAGAGCAAAGTGTGGAAGATGGTGAAAATCAACTGTCGGGTCACCAAAACCTTTACAAAAATGATATTGATAATTATAAATTCTTCAGACACCCTTATGGTCATCCTGACTGTGGGATTCGTGATCCATGATTTGTGATGGATGATGATAATCCTATTAATGATGACACTGACGACAGATCGAGTCTCGTAAAGGCGCAGTGAAGAACCTCGAACAAAGCGTGGAGGAGGGCAAAGGTCGACTGTCGGCTCAGCTAGAGGAACAGGGCAGACTGGAGGACAAACTTCGAACCCTCAACATCGATCTGACCTCACATCAAGCCCAGGTGGAAAAACTACACCACGACGTGAGTCACTGTTGTCTGTGTTGTGTGGTGTGGTGTTATGTTGTATTAACATGGTAGTCATGGAAGACAAGGTTCGAACCCTCAACATTGACCTGACTTCACAACAGGCCCAGTTTCTGAAGTCTGAAGTCTCTCTGTCTCTCTCTCTCTCTCTCTGATGATGATTTCTGTGTCTCCATGTTCATTGTTTATAGTATTACCGTAATTTATGGCCCATAAGGCGACACAGCGCATAAGGCGCACCCCCTGCTTTTTAAAAAAAATTTTTTTTTCGTAATTTGAACAAAGATAAGGCGCAAAGAAACCAAAGAAATATAAAAAAAGGAAGATCAAAACGATCAGCGAAAGTAACATCATTACAGGTCTATTGCTGTGTCCGATTGTGATCACGGAAGAGATACGATCGTGAAGCGAAAATGTAATGTGAGTGAACTGTTGTCGGTTTGTTGTGGAAGCTACCAGAGCATGGTGAGTTGTTCATTTCAACTCTCAACCCCCTTACTTTTTTCTGTTTTGAGTATAGAAAGGGCGCATGCGCCGGATTGGGCGCAGGGGTCAAAGTTCAGTAAAAAAAAGTTGTGCCTAATAGGCCGTAAATTATGGTAGTTACATGGTGCATGCTTGGGACCAAGGACAGAATGGAAGAATATGCTCACCCTAAATTCTTGTCCTTGTTAAATAAACTGTCTAAAGTCTGAAGTCTCTCTGTCTATCTCCTCTAGTTACTGCCAATGCATTCTATTTTCTCTGCCTTTGTCGTGCAGTGAAAGAACAGAAACTGTTACAACAGCTGAAAGTTCTCTCTCTCTATCACGCACATGCTGTTACTATTATACATTAATAATCATAAATGCAGCTTATATAGCACTTGTCGATGGCAACGTCATCCTCACAGCGCTTCACCAAAGATAAAAAAAGCAAAACGCAACAAATGAATAATGAAAACCATTACCACACACGCACGGGCAGATACACACGCACACACACGCACGCATGCACACACAGAATATGCATGCACCGCTACACAACATCACAAATAAAGAAGCATGAATAAAAAGTCACGATACAGTAAGAAAGGGAACAAAATTGGGATGGGGTGGGGATGGGGTAACAGGTCATACACGATCATGATGTTCTGTGTTGTCGTTGTGTCCAGTTGGAGAACAAGGATGAGCTGATCCAGCAGCTGAAGGCTGACCTGGACTGTCTGAACAGACAACAGAAAGAGACTACCGCCAAGGTAACCCATCACTGGATGCTTGACACTTTGACCCATGACATAGGCAAACAAATTTAACTCACTCGGGATTGGGCGATTTGCTTCCCTTTGTTCCGTGGGGACTGGGCATTTGATTAGGTTCGGAATAAAATCACCAAAAATACGTTATGAAGAGTTAGGCATCGATATTTTCAGAAACTATTAGTAACACCATGCACTAAACGATCGTAAAATATCAGATTCCATACCTTCGTCGTTTGTCTCCTATTGGTGAAAACAGCTAACACATAGAAAGAAGGAAAATTTCACATTCCGATCTTTGAACCCCCCACCACCCCTACAGCCAAACCTGAAAGTAAAGTCTGCAATGATTGGTTGATTTCAAGAGAGGCAAGGTCAAAGCAAACTGAAAGTAGGTTACATGGCGCTTGAAAGCTGGTTACACACCAGAAATCAAAAGCTCTTGAAAACTCTCATGAGCCTAATCCGGCTCATTCGTCCTAAACGGTTGTGCAAGCCATGAGCCGGATCCGGCTCATTCATCCCGAGTGAGTTAAAACAAGCAATCAAGCAAAATAAACTGCAAAGCTAAGTCGTTTCTAGACACATTTGCAAATTAACACTTATAGACAACATTAAGAAACCACAGTCAAGATAAAACATGGGACACAAAAATACATAAAATAGTTTATCCTTTGACACACTGACACTTTGGCACACTTGTACATGACAGAGACAATGTAAACAAGGTAAATCATACACATGTTATTGCAGGATAAGGATAGGTCACCTCCCAAAAAGTTTTCTTTTTGTCGGTGTTGGAATCAGTTGGGATACACTTTCAGAAACAGGATTTTTTGTCTTTGTCCTATGTACAGGCATGGTAGACCTCCGCGAATCGCGGAAAATCCGCCAAACTTTGAAACAAAAATTATTAATTAATGCATTGAAATGGCATGAAAAAAAATTTCACTCTCATTTGCAATTTTGTTCGGCCCCCTGGATCCCCAGCCATTTAGAATACCACTTTGCCACTACCATGCCTGGTGGGTACATGGCAAAGTTAGGAACACCTATGTGGGATGCTTCGGGTTGATGCGTCAGTTGCCGTGTGATTTCAAACGTTTTAGGTGGTGGTGCGTGACGAAAACATCCAGGTGCTGAGCGCCGACATGGGCAAGGTCAGGGCCAAGTACCAGGAGAAGCAACAGGAGGTCAGAGTTTTGTGCCGCATTTTGTTTAGCTTGTGCCAAAACCATGTTTGTTTTAATCAGGGGTGCACTCATTTTTGTGTGTTCAACACAAAAACGTTTCATTTTATTCACGCACATTTTGTGTCAAGACTGTTATTTTCTTATTCACCAAAATTTTTTTGAAATTCAACACAACGACGTCACATTTTATTCAGCACACGTTTTGTGCAAGACAATCTCTTTTCTCATTCAGGCACTTATTTTTTATTCATTTGATTCACGCACACGTTTTGTGTCAAGACTATCTCTTTTCTCATTCAGGCACTTATTTTTTATTCATTTGATTCACGCACACGTTTTGTGTCAAGACTATCTCACCTCATTCTTGCACTCACCGTGTTCAACACGACGATTACATCTCTTCACGCACACGTTTCATTCTAATAGGCGTAAACATTGTTTTAGTAAACGAGTTGCTCCCTCTGGAATTTACTAACACCTAACCTAAAAAGAGCAATACAGTGGTACCCCTCTAATATTGGGGAATCCTCTGTGACATATTGAAAGTAAGGCCTCTCCTTACCTCCCAAATATCCTATGAGCAAATATGGTTTTTGGATCCGACAGACCCGATTTCATGCCTTTTATGTGACATGGGTGTTATCTTTTTGTGGTCAA
>CM065695.1:4392816-4402816 GCA_017654935.2 Phymorhynchus buccinoides | reverse complement strand
GGAAGCCGTGAGCACACACAACTGATCACAACTGCATGATTCATGTCTGAGTTATGGTTTGTCTGTTTGGGATACGAGCTCAGTGAATAGATAGAGCTGGTTAAAATACCTGGTTAGAACAATCCCCTGTATTTTAATCTTTATTCTTTAGAAAAAAGCTTGATAAATGGACTAAAACCGCATGTCTTTCTTTTCGTTGTACCGTACTTTTCGGACTGTGAGGCGATACTCTTTCCCCAGACTGAGACCCCTGCGCCTTATAATATGACTAATCATATGGTCAGAAAATATAATAACAAACTATGAATTTTGTGTCAAATTTGGGGTGTGCGCCTTATACTATAAGTTATAGTCCGAAAAATATGGTAGTTCTGTCATAACATCAAGTTAAATGGACTAAAAACGCATGTTTTTGCTTTTTGTTGTACACTGTAGTTCCATCGTGTGTGTGTGTGTGTGTGTGTGTGTGAACAGCTGGGCATTCAGATATATGTTGATTTTTATTTTCTCTGTGTTTTGTCAACAGCTGGGGAAACAGACAGAGCTGATCAAGAAGCTGCAGGAGACCATCACCCAGTGTCACTACGACCTTGACAAGACACGACGACGCGCCGAAGATGACGTGAGTGAGGCCCCTTGTTTTAATGTCTCTGTTTCACACACACACACACGCACACACACACGCACACACACGCACACACACACACACACACACACTTATAGCACTGCTCTTTCTTCGTTTCTCTGTCCATTCTCATTGGGAAAAAATAATCCTGTATCAAAAACAGATAAACCAGATCAACCCCGAAATGCCAGGGCTCCCAATCGTCCCGCAAAACAAGGGGTCCCAGGGACTCCTTCACTTACGGTATAGAGGGTCATAGAGGAGGGATAGAGGGTCCCAGTGGCATTGCGAATGCTAAAAAGAATATTTATTTCAAGTGCACCTGATGAGTAGCTTGACAAGTTTTCAGAATGTCAATGTGTGCTCGCATGAACGCATACGCAGAGGTAAGCGAAGAATAGGTCTGTGACAGTCAGGGAGAGAGAGAAGAGGCTGAAAATTTTGGGAAAATCAGTTCAATGAATTAGGCCTAGTAGTCAAAACAATGGATGTTGAAAGTTCCTTGATTGGAATGCGAAGACTGGTTTGTTATTTTGCCCATTTTTATAGTGCATCCCTGGGACCCCCTGCACATACTTTTAAAGAGTCCTTTAAGCTTATTGTACTTCATAGACCCCCAAATGTGGGTTCCTGGCAGCCCTGAATGTAATTGTGAGTAATTTCGGGTGATTTTTTTAAACACCCTTTCAAATTTCATGGGAATTCTTTTGGTCACTGTTTACGTTATTTCGCTCAGTCAGTTGAACAGGCATAGATGAAAATTTGTGATAATCTTGGCAGCGGTTATGACAATTACAGTTCACACAATTCACTCAATTCTTTGTTACAAAAGTTAAGTGTCTTACAGATTTTTCTCTTTGGTCGAAAATGATACAGCAACCCTGTACAAGATTTTTTATTGGAGCCATTGTTTGTTACCAGCCGCGAACGAAGAGAGCGAAGATGGTATTGTTTTCAGTGGATTCTGAAGCCGACTATCTATCTATGTGAACACGATAACATTTGAGTGGAGGGACCTAGGACGCTCAAATTGTGCATGTGGATAGGTACTAAGAATATCTAGGACAAGTTCGAACATGAAGGTCATAGGTCAAAGGTTAAGGTCACTGGAGCCAAAAATGCTGCCGAACATGTGGCACAATAACGGAGGGACCTAGGGCGCTCACATTTTGCATGCGGGTAGGTACTAAAGGTATCTAGGCCAAGTTTAAAAATGAAGGTCAAGGTCAAGGTCACTCGACATGAAAATGCAGCTGCGCGGCTGGTGGTCTAGTGTCTTAATGCTCTAGTTCACTTTTCTTTCAGCAGCAGACAAATGGACACTGAAAAGAAAATGTGATGTGTTGTGTGTTGTTTTGCAGCTGGTGATGAGAGAGGAGAAGGTCAAACAGTTGCAGGATGAACTGTTGGAATCCCAGAGCCAGTACACCACCTGTTACAATGAGGTGTGTGTGTGTGTGTGTGTCTGTCTGTTATGTGTGTGTGTGTGTCTGTGTGTGTGTCTGTGTGTGTGTGTGTGTGTGTCTGTCTGTGTGTGTGTCTCTGTGTGTGTGTGTACGTGTGTGTGTACGTGTCTCTGTGTGTGTGTCTGTGTCACTGTGTATGTGTGTGTGTTTGTGTGTGTCTGTCTGTGTGTCACTCTGTGTGTGTGTGTGTGTGTCTGTGTGTGTGTGTGTGTCAAAGTCAAAGTCAAAAATACTTTATTATCACATTAGGTGAAATTACTGTGTGGTCTCGTACAAGCACAATACAAACAAGGAAGCACATTTGCATGCATTAAAAATGGAAACAAAACTAAGGAAAAATGGACAACAAATCATGTTGAAAAATCACCCTGCACCCAGGTTCGGGTTTACTTGACACGAAGCGAACGCGCTACCACTGTGCCACTCTACACCCCCCAAAAATGTGGATGAGTGAAAGATTTATGAACTTTTCTGGTTTGACAGGCGGTTCGACTGGAGGAGGAGGTGGAGAAGCTAAAGGGAGAGAACAGCCACTTGGCGGAGGTGGGTGGCAGAGCGTCACAGGCCAGCGGTCAACTGCAGGACCAGCTGCATCAGATGGAGCTGGACCTGACCATCAGCCAGGAGAAGCACCGCACCTGCCAGAAAGAGGTGAACACACACACACACACACAATACACACACAACACACACACACACACACACAACACACACACACACACACACACACACACACACACACACACACACAATACACACACAACACACACACACACACACACACACACACACACACACACACACACACACACACACACACACAATACACACACATACAGAACACACACACACACACAACACACACACAATACACACACATACAGAACATACACACACACACAACACACACACAATACACACACATACAGAACACACACACACACACACACACACACACACACAATACACACACATACACACACACACACACACACACACACACACACACACACACACACACACACACACACAACACACACACAACACACACACACACACAGTTACTAACATTCGCAAGTTTTACTTTTCTAACCGAGTTGTTCAATACTGGAATAATTTGTCAACTAACATTAAGTCTGCACCTAACATAAATACATTCAAAAATCTTCTGGACAAAGACACAATGATGTCAAATTTTTATACTACTTTCGATGAATAAAAAATTAAAAAAAAGAAGAAAAAGTCCATTCCATATTTTTGTTAAATTTTATAGTTTAGCTGTAGAAAGCAAGCCACCCTGAAACGAATCAAAGTCACAAACGAGAAAGGGCGTAAAAGGGCTGTGAGGCCCACTTCTAGCCCTAATTATTACTACTACTACTACTACTACTAATGTGGTCCACATGTTTGTGTTCAGGTTGCCAACAGAGACCAGGTCATCCTACGTCTGCAGACAGACCTGGACACAGCCCAGCAGAAATACTCTGGGGCCGTTGAAGAGGTCAGCATGTGATCATGATAATAGTTATGATAATACTATCTACCATAATTTTCAGACTATAAGGCAATGTTTTTCTCTCCAGTTTCGACCTATGCGCCTAATAAACGAGGGCGTCCTATTAGTGAACAAAATCGTGAGAAGAGAGGCAACGATTGCCATACTCAGTACAGTCTACTGTGAGTCACAACATCGAAAGTGGTAACGAGTCGCCGATGTGACTAATACTCGTGTTAAAATGCTTCAAAATCCCTATTATCGTCCGAGATACCATCCAACAGATGCCATAACCCTTCATTGGATGTAAAAAGCATCGTTGTAGAGCTTAAAATGCCATAATTCTACCAGTTTTCGCAAAGAAAATTCCAAACACAACAACCTGAAGTCGCAAAAACGGAAGTTCGATTAGTTGAGAAGGGAGCCAACTCTCGTTTATGACAGCAGTAATGGCGGTCAGTAAGTGTTTACAGGACGTGTACGGGCTTCAAACTTCGACTTTCTTTTGTGAGGTGTGTATCGCCTTATAAACGAAGGCGCCTTTTACTTTAATTTTTTCAGATGTTCTTGAAAATTGCCCTATTAGCCTTATGCACAGCAGCGCCTAATGATCCCCAAAATACGGTAATCATTGTTATAATGATTCTTCTTCATCATCTGCGTTCCCAGGCCATATGGCTGGCCATAATGGCTAAGGCACGTATGTGTCCGTTTTTCAGTTTTCACTGGTCTCCCCGCTGCGTACAGCCGACACATTCTGATTTCGCAGGAGCTCAAAGGCGAAAAATTATTTGGAAGATTTGTTATTGAAAAAAGGCAAGAGAATGGGTCAATAAGTCAGAAAGATAGTAGATGACAGTAAGCAAAAGAAAAAGGCAGAGTCGAAGAGAGTGGCAGATTAGAGGATGTTACAAGCACAGAACTGCCAGAAGGTGGGGAAACTATTTTTGTGACCCCCCCCCCCCCCCCCCCCACTTACTGTCATCTACTATCTTTCTGCCTAACCGGTCCATTCTCCTGCCTTTTTTCTATAATTTCTTACAAAGATTTCTTCAGCCGAAGTCGGACATGCTGGGCCTAACTATTTTTTAGTTAGGCGCATAACGGCAGCATGACGCATCTGCGCTCATATGACAGGAAGCTATCTGAGCGAACGAAGAAGAAGAATATACATGTTTTTGCTGACAGTTGAGCATCCGTGAGGAGGAGGTGCAGCGACTGAACGCGAAGAACAAAGAACTGCAGCAGGAGGTTCGATCCTATCTGGAGCAGCTGGACGAACGAGACAACAAGGTATTCGCTGTCTAGTGCGAACAAACAAAATAATAATTATAATAAACGGACATTTATAGAGCGCTTTTTATCGAGCACAAAGTGCTTTACAATCAGCATTGAAGCACGCACAACAGACACACACATACGTACGTGCACGCACGCGAGTGAACGCATTCTTGCACACAGACATACACAAACAGACCCACACACATTTCATCAAACACACAGAAAACACATTCTCTCTGAAAAGCATACAAATTTACTCAAAACATACACTTGTACAAACATGCGCGCACACACACACACATGCGCACTCGCATACACAAAACACTCGTGTACTCACACTCACAGACACATGCTCGCACATACTCCTTTCCCCCCCCCCCCTTCTCTCTCTCTCTAGCCGAACACAATCTCTCCTGCGCACGCATACACTCATAAAATAACACTGCTCATCTATTAGGTCATTAACTCATTCAAGTCGTTCCGGCCATATATGTCCGGAATTAATAGATAGCTGTCAATTTGATGCATTTGCTTCAAGGGAAGCAAATCTGTGTGCACGCCATACCTTGGTCATTTCTAAACTCGCTTCACTCCCTTAGACCACAATTTTGCCTCTGACTTTGCTTTTGTAGTGGTTTGTTGTGGGGTAACTAATCGGTGTAGAGAGTTTTTCGGTGTAAAGTCTATATATAAACAAGCGCGAAATCGCAATAGTTTGTGGCACGCGGTCTATTTTTACTACTCCAATCATGAGTCATCTCCCCTGGCTTTTCAATAATTTTAATCTGTAAACCAGAATGTTATCTCTGCACCATTTCGTAACTTTTTATATCTTTTGGAAAACATTTAAAACTATGTATCCTACTTATACTCATCAAAAAGAAGCACTGCATACTCGTCGTGTCTGTTGTAGTGTCTGTATTACGTATGTTTATTATTTTGTACGCTTTTAAAATACATCATTTTAAAGAGCGGCCTCAATTATTTTGAAGCGTAGCCTCGATTTGAAGTGCGACAATTTTGTCAAAATGTGCGACAATTTTGGACCGACAGACAGACAGACCGACCGACCGACCGACCGACCGACAAAGTGAGTTATAGGTTTGTGGCTTGAGCCACAAACAAAAAAGTCTGATCTACCACTTCCCCATGTCTAAACCTGAAGTTAAAACTATCTTCTTTCATTTCTCCTTTTGTTTGTGTGTATGGCTGGAGTGATTTGTGAGGGTTTTAACCCCTTGACTGCCACCAAGGTATTACATACTGACCTGATGACATCACTGATTATGTCATCAGATGAAGAGGAACAACCCTGATATGCTAGCCTTTGCTCTAACATAATCAAGAGAGTACTATCCCCAGACCATTTTGCCAGAATGGCTCTATCAGTTGTCTTTTTCGTGGCATGATTTGCCCAGTGATTTTTTTCTCTTTAATTTTCTCTGGCAGTCAAGGGGTTAATAATTCAAAATTGTTGTGGTGCGAATGAGTTAAACTGTTATTTTCTTTTCAGTGTAATAAACAAAAAGCAGTGAAGCACCTCGATCGACGAAACCAAACAATTATTTAACAATATAATAATGTTCACTTGAGATTAAGATAGCAGATCACAAACTGAAATACAAACTTACTGAGAACAGAAAGTGCACAAAAGATTAGTAACTAATAACTGCATGTGTGCAACTTTTCCTGCTATACAAGGATTTCCTGTTTTTGAATTTTACCAGAAAAGGAATTTCCTTTTTTTTTATTTGTCAAACAAGATCTTTGTGTGTCTACTGTATTTTTCAAACACTTTAAAATAAGCATTTGTATAAATTGTGGAAAAAGCAACTTAAATACCTTCATAAATCAATTTTTGCTTCAGCTGCAGGGGGACATTACCCCTAGACCCCGGCCATTCAGGGTTTTTTCATTTTGTGTCATTGCACCCATGAATAAGTGATATCATTTGAAATCTGTTATAATTTGCTTACATTAATGTTTGGTTGAAACCTTTTTGGATGATAAGAGAACTAATGTCAGACTGAGCAGAAAGGGTGAACATGTTTATCTCTATTTTGCTATAATACAGTTCAACCTCTGGTACGTGCGTCTGTGTGTGATCTGTTCTACTATAATAGAATAGTGTGTGTCACTGTGTGTTCTTTGCACTGGCTTCCTATCGCAGACAGAATTGAGTATAAATTAAACACCCTTTGCTATAAATCTATCCATAAAGCTGCTCCATCTTACCTCTGCGACAATATTTCCATCTATGCGCCAGCTCGCACTTTACGTTCAGTTTCTGACCCTCTTTCTCTCCAGATCCCTAGGTATAAGCTTTTAACTGTTGGTCGGCGCTCTTTTGCTGTCTCAGGACCGACCTTCTGGAACAAACTTCCTCTTTCCCTCCGTCAGCGACCGACCCTCTCTGCTTTCAAAGCTAACCTCAAAACCCACCTGTTCCCCCGTCATTAAATCTCCGCTCTCTTTCTCTTCTCTCTCTCTTGCCATTAGGTCTGTTTCTGCTGTATTCCATTCATGTCATCCGTGTGTGTTCGCTTTGTATTGCATTTTTGCTTGAATGCGTTATGAATGCTAACGTGTGTGTGCGCTTTGATTTGATTTCTATCAAGATTCAGCGCCGTATAAATACTGTATGTTGTTGTTGTTGTTGTGTGTGTGTGTGTGTCTGGGTCACTGCGCTTTGGGACAAGTTCTGCTAGCAAAATGAAGTGAACCCGCAGAGTGCTATAACAACTGCATTACACAATGATACTGTTTATGCACACTATTATACATGTGTCTGTGTGTTAAGTCATGATGATTGTGTAATGTCATAGAATGATGATGCATGCTGTGGTTTCTAATGTCGACACTGTTGTCTAGGTGGCGGAGGACGATAAAACCATTCAGAAGCTTCACCACGACCACGACATGGCATTGCAGGAGGTGAGTTCCCTCCCTTTAACATCAGTAGCGACAATCTATGATGATATAACGTCATCAGTATTTCAGATGGGCTGGCTTTTCTTTTTCTTGCTCACTCTCCAATAGACCTTATGATCTTCTTCTTCTATCTTCGATCGCTCAGACAGTTTCCTGTCAATTATGAGCGCAGATGCGTCATGCTGCCGTTATGCATCTAAGTAAGAAATAATGCAGCATGTCTGACTTCGGCTGGAGGAAATCTTTTTGAAAGTGTTTCTTAAAAAAAGGCAGGAGAATGGGCTGGAAAGGCAGAAAGATAAAATGACAGCAAGCAATATATTCTGACATTATAAATGATGCAATGTGTGTTGGGAATAAAGTTTATGAAGTTGTTGTTCAACCCAATCATGATACAAGTGGTTCAGACCTGAATTTTCATTCTTATTTATTTTTTTAAATCTTTTTTTCTTAACATTTTGGTTGTCTCCCCCTAATAATGAGTTATCTCACGCAGTCAACTTTGGAAATTATAATAATTGTGTTCTCCATTCATTTTCCTTCTGTAAAACATATATCATTATAGTCTTTACACCATCATTTAATTTGTAGTGATTTTTGTTAAAGTTAGGTAGCTCGTTCGCTAAAAAGTACAAAGAGTTCCGACAGTGAAAGGGTTGAAGGCAAAAAATGCGGAAGTTTGATGTGGTTGGTTTTGCAGGTGAAGAAGCAGCAGCGAATCAACGAGCAACTGAAAGGCGACCTGGCCGTCTCCAAGGGCAACCACCAACAGGAAGCAGAGCAGCTGCAGGGTGATCTCGACCTTGCGCGGGAAGAACTGGTCTCGCTGAAGCAGGAAGTGGAGGAGGGTCAGCAGCGATTGGCCGACGCCAAGGCCACCATCAACGGCCTGAACGACGATCTGGAGAGGTTCAGGAAACTTCAGGAGGAAAGTGCCATGGAGGTTGGTCTTTTGTGCTGTTTTGGGCGGGGACACCTAACAAGTCCACTTTGGTGGAGGGGAGTTAAGGTGACGCACTGCATGTTTTGGGGGCAATTTATGTTCATTTTTGTTTCTCAGGAACTAATAAAGACATCTACATGAAATGTTGCACACTGATGCAAAACATGACCCTGACCCTATATGCCAAATTTTAAGACTGTGTGAAGGCGCTATGAAAGTATGGAGTCCATCTAAAAAAAAATCACATGAAATCTTAGCCCCTCGACAGCACTGGATTGAAGTACTGCATGGTGATGCTGATCATTGGTCCACTTTCCTAAGACATCAAAGAGTGCAATGGTCATCAAATTAGCATGTCTGAGTTGTTAACTTGCATTCTTTGTCTCAAGCGAGATCCTATTAATCTTTTACTATTGTTTGATGAAACAAAGAATGCGAGTTAGCAACTCAGACATGCTAGTTCCTGAGAAACAAAAATGAACATAAATTGCCCCCAAAACATGCAGTGCATCACCTTAATTAGAAAGAGAGTTTTCCCCTCTTTGTTCAATTCCGTTAACAAATCCAAACTCCTGCCAAATTCCAAACACACAAGCACATCTTATAGAGAAAAGCGCAGGAAGAAAGTTGCTAAGGGCTTTGGATATCTGTATTTTTGTCAGGATCTGTGACATTTTGATGAAGTGAATAGTGTATCCCCACTGGGGGAGAGACTCGTGGAGGGGGCGGGGTCATCCAGCTCCTTGTATGGAGGCACGAGGCATCCACCCACTTCCCCAAATACCTCTTTCACCGTCTCCTATTTCTGTCTCTCTCTGTGCCCAGATCAACCGGCAGGCGGACAGCCTGAGTGACACAGAGTCGTTGCTGTCGGAGTCGCGTCAGCAGTGCGTCACGCTGGAGGGCCAGCTGGAAGCGGCGCGGGAAGAGGGGGAGAGGCTGCAGGCCAACGTCAGCATGTACCGGCACAAGTACGAGCAGAACCAGCAGCAGCTGCAGCACATGGAGGCCTCACTGAACACTGTGCAGGAACAACTGCATGATAGCAGGTCAAAGGTGATTGCATGATAACGTGATTGTGTGGTGATGTACATTGAAAGTAAAGAAGATAGTGGCGCATCGTGATTATCATCATTATCGTCATTATCGCCGTCATCATCGTCATCATCATCATCATTATGCTCTCTACTCAGGAGCTAGAGAAAGAACAGTGTCTGTAGAACACCTGAAAACTTCAGCAAAAACATTGAACATGGCTC
>CM065695.1:4365316-4387816 GCA_017654935.2 Phymorhynchus buccinoides | reverse complement strand
GCTCCAAAGTGGAGGAGGTAAATGCATGGAAGAGGGCGGAAGTTACCGTAAAAACTGGACTATTCTTCTTCTTCGATCGCTCAGACAGTTTCCTGTCAATTATGAGTGCAGATGCGTCATGCTGCCGTTATGCGCCTAACTAAGAAATGGTTAGGCCCAGCAAGTCCGACTTCGGCTGGAGGAAATGTTTTTGAAAGTGTTTCTTGGAAAAAAAAGGCAGGAGAATGGATCGGTCAGGCAGAAAGATAGTAGACGACAGCAAGCAAAGGGAAAAGGCAGAGTCAAAGAGAGTGACAGATCAGAGGAAGTTACAAGCACAGAACTTCCAGAAGGTGGGGGAACTATTTATACAAAAGACCCCCCCGGTATCCCCACAGGGGAAAAACTAGACTATGACACACACGTATGTAAGCCGCATCCCGTCAATTGACAATATTTTAGGTATTTATTCACATATAAGCCGCACCAGTTTATAAGCCGCAGACAAAATTATATATGCATAGAGCAACACAAATATAGAAATTCTCCTATCAGAACATGAGTATTTAATGTTCTTAGACACTTTGAGCATGAGATTTGAATCTATTAATGACCAAAACCAGTTGTGAGTCTATAGATGCTCACAATAGGCTAAAGAATGTGGCCAGAAACAGATGTAATCAAACTGATAAATGTAGAATGGGAAAAAATTACAGATAAGCCGCACCAGTCTATAAGCCGCAGGGGCCAAAATTGAGGAAAAAAGTAGCGGCTTATAGTCCGCATTTTACGGTAACTTTGCGGATAGGATGAAAGCGGTGGACAGGTTTCAGATTTGTTGATCTATTTTGGTAAATTTTGTTGTTGTTGTGAGTCTCTTTTTCTCAATATCTCTTTCACTTTCACTCCCCCCCTCCCCCCCCCCCCCCAATTTATCGATGCCTGTGTTTCTTTCTATCTATTGTATAAAATCTTTATGCATATTTTGCATGTGCTTTCTTCTTTCCTGGCTTGATTCTTTTATTTTTATCTGATCCATTTCCCACTCTTTCTATCATTATCTTTCTCTCTGTTTCTGCCTTTCTGTATCTCTCTGTCTCTCTCTCTCTCTCTCTCTCTCTCTCTCTCTCTCTAAAAAAAAAAAGATTTGTTCATTCGTTTGTTTTCTCTCTCTCTCTTTTCTTGCCGTAAATCATTGTTAGTTAGATGTTGATAATGAATATTGAGAGGTTAGTTCTTGATGTTACCTTTGTGTGTGTGTGCGTGTATGTATGCATTTGTGTGTGCGTGCGTGTGTGTCTGCATGTGTATGTGTGTGTGCGTGCGCGCGTGTGTGTGTGTGTGTGCGTGTATGTGTGTGTGTGTTTGTGCGTGCATGTGTTTGTGTGTGCGTGTGTTTGTGTGTGTGTATGCGTGTGTGTGTATGTGTGTGTGCGTGCGTGTGTGTGTGTGTGTGTGTGTGTGTGTGCGTGCGTGTGTGTGTGTGACTGACATGCCCCCAGTTGGAGAGACAGGACCAGGCCACACAGGAGCTGAAACAGGAGATGAACAAAGTGCAGTCCTCCAAGCGACAGGCCGACAGCACCGTGAGTAAATCGCCGTTCCTTCTGTCTGTCTGTCTGTCTGTTGCTCTGTCTGTAGGTTTGTGTGGCCTGTCTATCATATCGCCGAGCGGAAATAAACCCTATCGCCGCCAGCCATTTTTCAGCAAAAAATAACCATTAATCTAATTCATTTTTTATTTTTTATTTTTTTATTTTTCCAAATTATCAGATCTTTGTGAGATGATGTGTATTGCCTTGATCAACTTGTAAACCTGTCAACATTGATAAATGGAACCTTGTGGAACAGCCTGCCTTGCTACCTTAAAGAAAATTAAAAACAAGAACTATTTCAAGACGGCTTAAACTCCATCTTTCGGATAAGCAACGGTTGAGTATGTAGTAGTTATTCTGTAGAATTGGTCTGTAATGTCTCCCAATCCCATTCCCACAAATAGACAAAACAGTAGTGAGTGAGATAGAAGATGTGTTAATGTATCTGAGCGTATAACCTTTTGTGCCTCCATTTTCCATTTTAATATGTGGCACAGTATGTTGATATTGTTTCGCTTTTCTTAACCTTTCCGCTGTTTACTCTAAATATTTATCTGTTCCATGTTTCTTTTTTTTCTATGCAGCACGGTACTATATAAGCAAGCAGTAGGCTAAATATGTCAGTTTCTGCTTGGCGCTCGCAGCGAAAGCATCCTTTTTCAAACGGAAAAGGAGGGAAAAACTAAACTGGCGCAGGTGAAATCCCGCAGCAAGGAGTGTCGCTGGCTTGTGTTTCTCTCTCTCTCCCACTCACAGCTGACTACCCGATTCCTGGGATCGGCTCTTTTATAGCCCAGTTGTGCCTTTAACCCTTTCATGGCCACTGTCGCCTCTTGGCACCACAATGATTTAGCACCCATGTCACTGAAAGGCATCAAATGAGGGTCTGCTATCCAGAGACCTTATGTTCTTCATTTTGGGAGGTAAGGATAGGCCCTATTTTATGCATGTCAGAGAGGAATCCCCAATATTGCAGACAGAATCTTTTCTCTACCCAGGTAAGGTTAATGGAAATTTTTAGCTGAAAAATGTCTGGCGTTGAAAGGGTTAAGCAATATGGTTTGTGTATTGTGCGTGTGTGTTTGCATTTTTGTTTTTGTTAGATGGCTTGATGAAGAAAAAAAAGCATATATGTTTGCTTATTCAATGTCCACCTCTAAATAAAATGTTGACTTTGACTTCTTTTCATTCCATTTGTGATAGTGCGCCTTCTGGCTTATAACTTCATAGTACTTTCTGGAACCCAGGATCATCCCCATGGGGATGCCGCGGGGGTCTTTCGTAAAAATAGTTCTCCCACCTTCTGGAGGTTCTGTGCTTGTAACTTCCTCTAATCTTCCACTCTCTTTGACTCTGCCTTTTCCCTTTGCTTTCTGTCATCTACTGTCTTTCTGACTTATTGGCCCCATTCTCCTGCCCTTTTTAAATAACGTTTCTCCGTTGAGCTCCTCCGAAATCGGAATGTGTCAGCTGTGCGCATCGGGGAGACCAGTGAAAACTGAAAAACGGACACATACGTACCTTACCCATTATGGCCATATGGCCTGGGAACGCAGAAGAAGAAGAAGAAGAAGAAGAAGCCAGGGTCTGACGATGAAGGGTGGTGCCCAAGTCACGTTGTGTTGTGCTGTGTTGCTGTGCACAGATTGCTGAGCTGCGCAGTGACTGCGATCACCTCAAGTCTGACCTGACAGAGGCACGCTCCCAGTACAAAGACTGCGCCCAGGAGGTGAGATTATCATCATTATTATCATCATCAGCAGCAGCAGCATTATCATCATCATCATCAATCAATCAATTAATCAATCAATTAATCAATATTTTTATTGTCCATTTTACAGGAAATTCTTTCTGCAGCGATAAAACAATCAACAAAGCAACACAACAATCATTTCATCATTAGCATTATCATCATCATTTAATCATCAGCATTATCATCGTCATCATTTCATCATCAGTATTATCATCGTCATCATCGTCATCATCAGTATTATCATCGTCATCAGCATCATCAGCATTATCATCATCATCATTTCATCATCATCATTATCATCGTCATTTCATCATCAGCATTATCATCATCATCAGCATCATCATCATTTTCATCATCAGCATTATCAGCAGCAGCATTATCATCATCATCATTTCATCATCAGCATTATCATCGTCATTTCATCATCAGCATTATCGTCATCGTCATTTCATCATCAGCATTATCATCGTCATTTCATCATCAGCATTATCATCATCGTCATTTCATCATCATTTATCATCATCAGCATTATCATCATCATTTCATCATCAGCATTATCATCGTCATTTCATCATCAGCATTATCATCGTCATTTCATCATCAGCATTATCATCGTCATTTCATCATCAGCATCAGCATCATCGTCATTTCATCATCAGCATTATCATCATCATTTCATCATCAGCATTATCATCATCGTCATTTCATCATCAGCATTATCATCAGCATTATCATCAGCAGCAGCAGCAGCATTATCATCATCATCATCATCATTTCATCATCAGCATCATCATTTCATCATCAGCATTATCATCAGCATTATCATCATCATCATTTCATCATCAGCATCATCATTTCATCATCAGCATTATCATCAGCATTATCATCATCATCATTTCATCATCAGCATTATCATCATCATCATTTCACCGTCATCATTTCATTATCATCATCATCATCATCAGCATTTCATCATCAGCATTATCATTGTCATCATTTCATCAGCATTATCATCATCAACAGCATTATCATCAGCATTATCATCATCATCATCAGCATCATCATCATAATTTCATCATCATCATCATCATCATCATTTCATCATCATCATCATCAGCATTATCATCAGCATTATCATCAGCATTATCATCATCAGCATCATCATCATCATCATTTCATCATCAGCATTATCATCATCATCATTTCATCATCAGCATTATCATCAGCATTATTATCATCATCATTTTATCATTGTTGTTATCATCAACACTATGATATGGCCATCTATAGGCCTTTTGATCAAGTCTTTAGGGAACAGTTCCATACAAACATCATAAAAGTGTCTGCTTTGGATTCGCTACGGAGATTCTTTTTTAACACTAAAAAAAGAAGATAGTATACTAACTATGGTTTTGTGCACATTACAATCGCAGAGTCAATATGATGATGGTGTTGTTTTCAGCTGGCTCACCACGAGGAGAAGCTGATGCTGATGGAGCAAAGTCTGCAGACCACACAGCTGAATGATTTATTATTGTCAACAATGATCAATATGATGATGGTGTTGTTTTCAGCTGGCTCACCACGAGGAGAAGCTGATGCTGATGGAGCAAAGTCTGCAGACCACACAGCTGAATGATTTATTATTGTCAACAATGATCAATATGATGATGGTGTTGTTTTCAGCTGGCTCACCACGAGGAGAAGCTGATGATGATGGAGCAAAGTCTGCAGACCACACAGCTGAATGATTTATTATTGTCAACAATGATCAATATGATGATGGTGTTGTTTTCAGCTGGCTCACCACGAGGAGAAGCTGATGATGATGGAGCAAAGTCTGCAGACCACACAGCTGAATGATTTATTATTGTCAACAATGATCAATATGGTGATGATGTTGTTTTCAGCTGGCTCACCACGAGGAGAAGCTGATGATGATGGAGCAAAGTCTGCAGACCACACAGCTGAATGATTTATTATTGTCAACAATGATCAATATATGATGTTGTTTCAGCTGGCTCACCACGAGGAGAAGCTGATGATGATGGAGCCTGCAGACCACACAGCTGATTGGTTTATTATTGTCAACAATGGGACTATAAGGCGATACTTTTTTCCAAGGCTCTGACACCTGCGCCTTATAATATGACTGATGAAATAGTGAGAAAATATAGTAACAACATCTGAAATTCGGGTAAAATTTGGGAGGTGCGTCTTATAGTAAAAAACAAACGGTAATATGGTGATGATGTTGTTTCAGCTGGCTCACCACGAGGAGAAGTTGATGCTGATGGAGCAGAGTCTGCAGACCACACAGGAGCAGCTGAGTCAGCGTGTGGCTGAGGTGGTGCGACACGACCAGACCAACAGAAAACTGCAGGTAAACCGCTGGGAAACTGCAGGTAAACCGCTGGGAAACATGGGGGGAAACTGCAAGTAAACCGCTGGGAAACACGGACGAAAACTGCAGGTAAACCACTGGGAAATATGGTGGAAAACTGCAGGTAAACCACTGGGAAATATTGGGGGGAACTGCAGGTAAACCGCTGGGAAATATGGTGGGAAACTGCAGGTAAACCACTGGGAAACACGGTGGAAAACTGCAAGTAAAACACACCTTCGCAATCTGATTTTCTGCAAATTAAGAATTGTGTTTCTTTTATCAAGGTTTATGAATTTTAAAAATATTAATGTGAGGTATGTGTGTGTGTGTCCGCATGTTATCTCAAGGTTGTCATTTTTTTTTTTTTTATAAATTCTATATAATGTCCTTTTCCCCCACACAGGCTGAACTGAAGACGTTTCGTGAGCGTGTGGAAGAAGGAAGAAGTCGTTAATGAATTTGGCATCATTTGTGTGAATGTCCTTTTCCCACACAGGCTGAACTGAAGACGCTGCGTGAGCGTGTAAGCAGCTACGAGGAAGAGTTCCACGAGCAGAAGTGCATGCTGGACAAGGCGCGGCGCGACCTGGTGGCCGTTAAAGAGGACTTCCACGGGGCGGTCAGCGAGGGACAGGCCTTCCAGCAGCAGGCCCACAAACTGTCCGTTGAGCTGGACACCACCAGAGAGCAGGAGAAAATGCTGTCTGACCAGGTGAGAACATCGGCGTCGTTTCTGTTTTCGAAATCAAGGGGTCAAGATCAGTGCCTAGAGCTGACATAGTTAACCATTTTGCCGCCAGCCTTTTTTCAGCGAAAAATTTCCATTAAACTCACCTGGGTTGAGAAAAAACATCATCTGCAATATGGGGGATTCCTCTGTGACATGTATAGCGTAAGGCCTATCCTTACCTCCCAACATCATCTGCAATATGGGGACCTCTGTGACACAGGGCCTATCCTTACCTCCCAACATAATCTGCAATATGGGGATTCCTCTGTGACATGTTAGATGGCCTTCCTTACCTCCCAACATGATCTGCATATTGGGGATTCCTCTGTGAAATGCACATTGTAAGGCCTATCCTTACCTCCCAATCATCTGCAACATGGGCCTCTGTGACATGAAAAGGGTATCTTAAGTCCCAACAGACTGCAATGGGGATTCCTCTGTGACATGTCATTGACCTCCCCTTGTCATCATCTGCAATTTGGGGATCACTGACATGTATAGCGTAAGGCCTATCCTTACCTCCCAACATCATCTGCAATATGGTGTGTCCTCTGAGACATGTATAGCAAGGCCTACTTACCTCCCAACATCATCTGCAATATGGGGATTCCTCTGTGACATGTACGCGTAAGCCTATCCTTACCTCCCAACATCATCTGCAATATGGGGGGGGACATGCGGCGTAAGGCCTATCCTTACCTCCCAACATCATCTGCAATATGGGGATTCTCTGTGACAGCAAGGCCTATCCTTACCTCCCAAAACATCATCTGCAATATGGGGATTCCTCTGTGACATGCATAGGAAGGCCCTTACGCCCAACATCATCTGCAATATGGGGGTGACATGTATAGCGTAAGGCCTATCCTTACCTCCCAACATCATCTGCAATATGGGGATTCCTCTGTGACATGTATAGCGTAAGGCCTATCCTTACCTCCCAACATCATCTGCAATATGGGGATTCCTCTGTGACATGTATAGCGTAAGGCCTATCCTTACCTCCCAACATCATCTGCAATATGGGGATTCCTCTGTGACATGTATAGCGTAAGGCCTATCCTTACCTCCCAACAACATCTGCAATATGGGGGGTGACATGTATAGCGTAAGGCCTATCCTTACCTCCCAACAACATCTGCAATATGGGGATTCCTCTGTGACATGTATAGCCTAAGGCCTATCCTTACCTCCCAACATCATCTGCAATTGGGGATTCCTCTGTGACATTGTAGCGTAAGGCCTATCCTTACCTCCCAACATCATCTGCAATATGGGGATTCCTCTTGACATGTATAGCGTAAGGCCTATCCTTACCTCCCAACATCATCTGCAATATGGGGATTCCTCTGTGACATGTACAGCGTAAGGTCTACTTACCTCCCAACATCATCTGCAATATGGGGGATTCCTCTGTGACATGTACAGCGTAAGGCCTATCCTTACCTCCCAACATCATCTGCAATTCTGTGACATGTATAGCGTAAGGCCTATCCTTACCTCCCAACATCATCTGCAATATGGGGGATTCCTCTGTGACATGTATAGCCTAAGGCCTATCCTTACCTCCCAACATCATCTGCAATATGGGGGATTCCTCTAGACATGTATAGCATAAGGCCTGGCCTTACCTCCCAAAATGAAGACAACAGGGTCTTTGGATAACAGACCCTGGTTTGAGGCCTTTTCGTGACATGGGCGTTGAATCATTGTGGTGCTAAAATGCAACATTGGCGGTGAAAGGGTTCTAAGTACAGACTGTGTTGTAGTCATTGAGTCTCCTTGTCACCATTCGTTTTGTCACGAATCTCCTCACTGCGTGTGTGTGTTCTCCCACAGGTGGAGCAGCAGGACTCCATCCTGGGTCAGCTGCAGACGGAGCTGCGGGGGGAGCGGGGGCGGCACCAGGACTGCAGCAAGCAGCTGTCGGCCAGCAGGAAGGCCTGCGCCACCATGGAGGAGGACCTCACCTCCTGCCAGAGACAGATCAGAGACCTCACCGACAAAGTAAAAATAGATTTCATTGTGATGTTGTACCCGCGGGGGGGGGGGGGGGGGGGGAGGAGGGGTCTTTTTTTTTTCCTGGGGGGGGGGGGGGGGTCTTTTTGTATAAATAGTTCCCCACCTTCTGGAAGTTCTGTGCTTGTATCTTCCTCTAATCTGTCACTCTCTTTGAGTTTGACTCTGCCTTTTCCCTTTGCTTACTGTCATCTACTATCTTTCTGCCTTGCCGGTCCATTCTCCTGCCCTTTTTTCAAGAAACACTTTCAAAATGATTTCCTCTAGCCAGTCGGACATAGCTGGGTCTAACTATTTCTTAGTTAGGCGCATAACGGCAGCATGATGCATGTTGTTGTTGCTGATCATTAGGTGCATTTTTACTGGCCAGACGAAGTCTGATCTTGTTTTGTCTGCTCATGTTATTGGATTTTTGTTTCATGTTTTTATTCCATTTCAATTCTGTGTAAAGCGCCCTGTAGCCTACATAGTATATGAATGTTTTGAAGCATATTATTATTATTATTATTATTATTATTAGGGTCCCGTTGTGAAAGCAAGAGACGTCGGTGCAATGATTCCTGCCTTTGTCTGTCTGTACCCTCACGGCCTTTAACCCTTTCAGGTCCGTGTGCGGGACGAGTCGTTGTTGAAGCAGCGTGAGGAGAGCGAAGATCTGCAGCACATGATGTTTGTTAACCCTTTCAGGTCCGTGTGCGGGACGAGTCGTTGTTGAAGCAGCGTGAGGAGAGCGAAGATCTGCAGCACATGATGTTTGTTAACCCTTTCAGGTCCGTGTGCGGGACGAGTCGTTGTTGAAGCAGCGTGAGGAGAGCGAAGATCTGCAGCAGATGATCCGGGGGCTGAAGGAGGAGGTGGACGACAAGGAGGGGCAGCTGAGGGCCATACAGCTGGATCTACAGAGCGGCAGGAAACAGACCCAGCAGCAGGCACAGGAGGTGGGAGAGAAGGAGAGAGGGAGGGAGAGAGAGAGTGTGTATGTGTGTGATGTAAATCGTACAGCTGAGGGTGGTGCCATAGATGATGATGATGGTGATGATGATGATGTTCACAGATCGTGAAATATGAGGACATGGTGTCCCAGATGATAATGTTAATAATGACGATTATGATGATGACAGTGACGATGATGATGATGATGATGATGATGATAATAACAGTGACGATGATGATGATGATGGTGATGATGTTCACAGATCGTGAAATATGAGGACATGGTGTCCCAAATGATAATGTTAATGATGACGATTATGATGATGACAGTTACGATGATGATGATGACAGTGACGATGATGATGATGATAGTGACGATAATGATGATGATAATGATGTTCACAGATCGTGAAATATGAGGACATGGTGTCCCAGATGCAGTCGGATCACGACAGGGTTCAGGAACAGCTAAGGAAAAACCAGTCTGATGTGAGTGGAGTGTGTGTGTGTGTATTTAAAATATAAAAAAATTGGGGGGGGGGGGGGGGGGGGGGGGGGGGGGGGAACAGGGTGTGAGGAGGGTGTGTGGGCACACTTGGAAAACCTAGCTATCAATTTAGTCATACCAGGCAGCGGGATTTCTCCCTGCTCTTACCGACTTTCAACTGCCGTGGGATTTTTACATGCGTAAAGCGCACAGGTCAGACTATCTTTAAGTCCCCATCCGAAGGACTGGACGTTCAGTTCGATTTTCTTGTCAAACTAGAAAGAAAGGGCGAGGAGGCTGGGATTCGAACCCGGGTCACTCACGTTGCAGTCACCCATTACATTTGGCAGGCGAATGTCTTAACCACTCTGCCACCTTTGTCTAGTACTTGCCACCGAAGTATATATTCCTCGGCGATAAAGCCGCGCTGCAAACCGGTGGTGCATGCGCAACTACATTATTTTACGGACTATAAGGCGATACTTTTTCCCCAGACTGAGACCCCTAGTAAAAATAGTAAGAAACTTTAATAACAACATCTGAATTTTGTGTGAAATTTCATGTGCACTTTATAGTCCTAAAGTATTGTAATGTGTATTTGGTGCTTTATAGTCGCAGAGGCATCTCTGTGAGATTCGGGTTGTTCCCACCTGGAGAGCGCGTCACAGCCAGAGGCGCGCCACCCATTTTTTTTAATTTGATGCGATTTTTGTGTGACTGATGAGGAAGGAAAGGGAGGTGGAGGGGTAAATTTGGACCAAATGACAACTTCTTCGTTACCATTGGGATTAACGCGTGCTAAGTGCATGGGCACACAGGACCTCGGTTTATCAGTTTATCCGAAAGACTCCACGTTCCGACCGTAACGCTTTGTGTAAAGTGAGGGGAAAAAAATCCCCTGTACCCAGGTTCGAACTCCGGGTCTACCGCGCTCGAGGCGAACGCGTTGCCTCTTGTGTCGCTGAAGGGGTTAATTTTGGTCCGTCAGAGATGAGATTTTCCCTCCAGTTGGAGGATTTCCTCCTTGTTGATGGCCCCAGGGGTCATTGTTGAGATGAGATTTGTCCTCCAGTTGGAGGAGTTCCTCCTTGTTGATGGCCCCAGGGGTCATTGTTGAGATGAGATTTGTCCTCCAATTGGAGGATTTCCTCCTTGTTGATGGCCCCAGGGGTCATTGTTGAGATGAGATCTGTCCTCCAGTTGGAGGAGTTCCTCCTTGTTGATGGCCCCAGGGGTCATTGTTGAGATGAGATTTGTCCTCCAATTGGAGGATTTCCTCCTTGTTGATGGCCCCAGGGGTCAGTGTTGAGATGAGATTTGTCCTCCAGTTGGAGGATTTCCTCCTTGTTGATGGCCCCAGGGGTCATTGTTGAGATGAGATTTGTCCTCCAGTTGGAGGATTTCCTCCTTGTTGATGGCCCCAGGGGTCATTGTTGAGATGAGATTTGTCCTCCAATTGGAGGATTTCCTCCTTGTTGATGGCCCCAGGGGTCATTGTTGAGATGAGATTTGTCCTCCAGTTGGAGGAGTTCCTCCTTGTTGATGGCCCCAGGGGTCATTGTTGAGATGAGATTTGTCCTCCAATTGGAGGATTTCCTCCTTTTTGATGGCCCCAGGGGTCATTGTTGAGATGAGATTTGTCCTCCAGTTGGAGGATTTCCTCCTTGTTGATGGCCCCAGGGGTCATTGTTGAGATGAGATTTGTCCTCCAGTTGGAGGATTTCCTCCTTGTTGATGGCCCCAGGGGTCAGTGTTGAGATGAGATTTGTCCTCCAATTGGAGGATTTCCTCCTTTGTGATGGCCCCAGGGGTCATTGTTGAGATGAGATGTTTCCTCCAGTTGGAGGAGTTCCTCCTTGTTGATGGCCCCAGGGGTCATTGTTGAGATGAGATGTTTCCTCCAGTTGGAGGATTTCCTCCTTGTTGATGGCCCCAGGGGTCATTGTTGAGATGAGATTTGTCCTCCAGTTGGAGGATTTCCTCCTTTTTGATGGCCCCAGGGGTCATTGTTGAGATGAGATGTTTCCTCCAGTTGGAGGAGTTCCTCCTTGTTGATGGCCCCAGGGGTCATTGTTGAGATGAGATTTGTCCTCCAATTGGAGGATTTCCTCCTTGTTGATGGCCCCAGGGGTCATTGTTGAGATGAGATTTGTCCTCCAGTTGGAGGAGTTCCTCCTTGTTGATGGCCCCAGGGGTCATTGTTGAGATGAGATCTGTCTTCCAGTTGGAGGAGTTCCTCCTTGTTGATGGCCCCAGGGGTCATTGTTGAGATGAGATTTGTCCTCCAATTGGAGGATTTCCTCCTTGTTGATGGCCCCAGGGGTCATTGTTGAGATGAGATTTGTCCTCCAATTGGAGGATTTCCTCCTTGTTGATGGCCCCAGGGGTCATTGTTGAGATGAGATTTGTCCTCCAATTGGAGGATTTCCTCCTTTTTGATGGCCCCAGGGGTCATTGTTGAGATGAGATTTGTCCTCCAGTTGGAGGATTTCCTCCTTGTTGATGGCCCCAGGGGTCATTGTTGAGATGAGATCTGTCCTCCAGTTGGAGGAGTTCCTCCTTGTTGATGGCCCCAGGGGTCATTGTTGAGATGAGATTTGTCCTCCAGTTGGAGGATTTCCTCCTTGTTGATGGCCCCAGGGGTCATTGTTGAGATGAGATTTGTCCTCCAGTTGGAGGATTTCCTCCTTGTTGATGGCCCCAGGGGTCATTGTTGAGATGAGATTTGTCCTCCAGTTGGAGGATTTCCTCCTTGTTGATGGCCCCAGGGGTCATTGTTGAGATGAGATTTGTCCTCCAGTTGGAGGATTTCCTCCTTGTTGATGGCCCCAGGGGTCATTGTTGAGATGAGATGTTTCCTCCCATTGGAGGATTTCCTCCTTGTTGATGGCCCCAGGGGTCATTGTTGAGATGAGATGTTTCCTCCCATTGGAGGATTTCCTCCTTGTTGATGGCCCCAGGGGTCATTGTTGAGATGAGATTTGTCCTCCAATTGGAGGATTTCCTCCTTGTTGATGGCCCCAGGGGTCATTGTTGAGATGAGATTTGTCCTCCAGTTGGAGGATTTCCTCCTTGTTGATGGCCCCAGGGGTCATTGTTGAGATGAGATTTGTCCTCCAATTGGAGGATTTCCTCCTTGTTGATGGCCCCAGGGGTCATTGTTGAGATGAGATTTGTCCTCCAGTTGGAGGAGTTCCTCCTTGTTGATGGCCCCAGGGGTCATTGTTGAGATGAGATTTGTCCTCCAGTTGGAGGATTTCCTCCTTGTTGATGGCCCCAGGGGTCATTGTTGAGATGAGATTTGTCCTCCAATTGGAGGATTTCCTCCTTGTTGATGGCCCCAGGGGTCATTGTTGAGATGAGATTTGTCCTCCAGTTGGAGGAGTTCCTCCTTGTTGATGGCCCCAGGGGTCATTGTTGAGATGAGATCTGTCCTCCAATTGGAGGATTTCCTCCTTGTTGATGGCCCCAGGGGTCATTGTTGAGATGAGATTTGTCCTCCAATTGGAGGATTTCCTCCTTGTTGATGGCCCCAGGGGTCATTGTTGAGATGAGATTTGTCCTCCAGTTGGAGGAGTTCCTCCTTGTTGATGGCCCCAGGGGTCAGTGTTGAGATGAGATTTGTCCTCCAGTTGGAGGATTTCCTCCTTGTTGATGGCCCCAGGGGTCATTGTTGAGATGAGATTTGTCCTCCAGTTGGAGGAGTTCCTCCTTGTTGATGGCCCCAGGGGTCATTGTTGAGATGAGATTTGTCCTCCAGTTGGAGGATTTCCTCCTTGTTGATGGCTCCAGGGGTCATTGTTGAGATGAGATTTGTCCTCCAATTGGAGGATTTCCTCCTTGTTGATGGCCCCAGGGGTCATTGTTGAGATGAGATCTGTCCTCCAGTTGGAGGAGTTCCTCCTTGTTGATGGCCCCAGGGGTCATTGTTGAGATGAGATTTGTCCTCCAGTTGGAGGAGTTCCTCCTTGTTGATGGCCCCAGGGGTCAGTGTTGAGATGAGATTTGTCCTCCAGTTGGAGGAGTTCCTCCTTGTTGATGGCTCCAGGGGTCAGTGTTGAGATGAGATTTGTCCTCCAGTTGGAGGAGTTCCTCCTTGTTGATGGCCCCAGGGGTCATTGTTGAGATGAGATCTGTCCTCCAATTGGAGGATTTCCTCCTTGTTGATGGCCCCAGGGGTCATTGTTGAGATGAGATTTGTCCTCCAATTGGAGGATTTCCTCCTTTGTTGATGGCCCCAGGGGTCATTGTTGAGATGAGATTTGTCCTCCAGTTGGAGGAGTTCCTCCTTGTTGATGGCCCCAGGGGTCATTGTTGAGATGAGATCTGTCCTCCAATTGGAGGATTTCCTCCTTGTTGATGGCCCCAGGGGTCATTGTTGAGATGAGATTTGTCCTCCAGTTGGAGGAGTTCCTCCTTGTTGATGGCCCCAGGGGTCATTGTTGAGATGAGATGTGTCCTCCAATTGGAGGATTTCCTCCTTGTTGATGGCCCCAGGGGTCATTGTTGAGATGAGATTTGTCCTCCAGTTGGAGGATTTCCTCCTTGTTGATGGCCCCAGGGGTCATTGTTGAGATGAGATTTGTCCTCCAGTTGGAGGAGTTCCTCCTTGTTGATGGCCCCAGGGGTCATTGTTGAGATGAGATCTGTCCTCCAATTGGAGGATTTCCTCCTTGTTGATGGCCCCAGGGGTCATTGTTGAGATGAGATTTGTCCTCCAGTTGGAGGATTTCCTCCTTGTTGATGGCCCCAGGGGTCATTGTTGAGATGAGATCTGTCCTCCAGTTGGAGGAGTTCCTCCTTGTTGATGGCCCCAGGGGTCATTGTTGAGATGAGATTTGTCCTCCAATTGGAGGATTTCCTCCTTGTTGATGGCCCCAGGGGTCATTGTTGAGATGAGATTTGTCCTCCAGTTGGAGGATTTCCTCCTTGTTGATGGCCCCAGGGGTCATTGTTGAGATGAGATCTGTCCTCCAGTTGGAGGATTTCCTCCTTGTTGATGGCCCCAGGGGTCATTGTTGAGATGAGATTTGTCCTCCAGTTGGAGGAGTTCCTCCTTGTTGATGGCCCCAGGGGTCATTGTTGAGATGAGATGTTTCCTCCCATTGGAGGATTTCCTCCTTGTTGATGGCCCCAGGGGTCATTGTTGAGATGAGATTTGTCCTCCAGTTGGAGGAGTTCCTCCTTGTTGATGGCCCCAGGGGTCATTGTTGAGATGAGATGTTTCCTCCCATTGGAGGATTTCCTCCTTGTTGATGGCCCCAGGGGTCATTGTTGAGATGAGATTTGTCCTCCAATTGGAGGATTTCCTCCTTGTTGATGGCCCCAGGGGTCATTGTTGAGATGAGATTTGTCCTCCAGTTGGAGGATTTCCTCCTTGTTGATGGCCCCAGGGGTCATTGTTGAGATGAGATTTGTCCTCCAGTTGGAGGAGTTCCTCCTTGTTGATGGCTCCAGGGGTCAGTGTTGAGATGAGATTTGTCCTCCAGTTGGAGGATTTCCTCCTTGTTGATGGCCCCAGGGGTCATTGTTGAGATGAGATTTGTCCTCCAGTTGGAGGATTTCCTCCTTGTTGATGGCCCCAGGGGTCATTGTTGAGATGAGATTTGTCCTCCAATTGGAGGATTTCCTCCTTTGTGATGGCCCCAGGGGTCATTGTTGAGATGAGATTTGTCCTCCAGTTGGAGGAGTTCCTCCTTGTTGATGGCTCCAGGGGTCATTGTTGAGATGAGATTTGTCCTCCAGTTGGAGGATTTCCTCCTTGTTGATGGCCCCAGGGGTCATTGTTGAGATGAGATTTGTCCTCCAGTTGGAGGAGTTCCTCCTTGTTGATGGCTCCAGGGGTCATTGTTGAGATGAGATTTGTCCTCCAGTTGGAGGAGTTCCTCCTTGTTGATGGCCCCAGGGGTCATTGTTGAGATGAGATCTGTCCTCCAGTTGGAGGATTTCCTCCTTGTTGATGGCCCCAGGGGTCATTGTTGAGATGAGATTTGTCCTCCAGTTGGAGGATTTCCTCCTTTGTGATGGCCCCAGGGGTCATTGTTGAGATGAGATTTGTCCTCCAGTTGGAGGATTTCCTCCTTGTTGATGGCCCCAGGGGTCATTGTTGAGATGAGATTTGTCCTCCAGTTGGAGGAGTTCCTCCTTGTTGATGGCTCCAGGGGTCATTGTTGAGATGAGATTTGTCCTCCAGTTGGAGGATTTCCTCCTTGTTGATGGCCCCAGGGGTCATTGTTGAGATGAGATTTGTCCTCCAGTTGGATGATGTCCTCCTTGCTGATGGCCCCAGGGGTCATTGTTGAGATGAGATTTGTCCTCCAGTTGGAGGATTTCCTCCTTTGTGATGGCCCCAGGGGTCATTGTTGAGATGAGATTTGTCCTCCAGTTGGAGGATTTCCTCCTTTGTGATGGCCCCAGGGGTCATTTTTGAGATCAGTGTAAATCCATTGAGGAAATGTGGGGTAGGGTGTGTAGAAGTGAAAATGCGGTGAAAAGTTTGATAGATGTTTTGTTCTCAATGAGAGACTTAGTGGGATTTTTTTCACGCCAGAGGGCATGACACTCGTGTGGGGCTAATCCTCTGTATATTCTTAGTTGGGGATAAAGAAAGAGAGAGAGAGAGGGAGGTGTCCCACAATCTCTCTCTCACTCACTACGAGAAAATCGCGTGAAAAGCCCCGAGTGCATTGACTGCCCTCTGGCGTGAAAAAAAATCGCCAGAAGTCGACCATTGGTTCATTCTGACTTGTCTGTCTGTTTTTCTCTCTCTACGCCTCTCTCTCTCTCTCTGTCTCAGAAAAAAATCGCTATCCCTGAGCCAGTGGTCTTCGTAATTTCACAAATGTTTGTAGGCTCAAAGGAGATTATTTTTTTATTTTGCTGTCTCAGAGGTTGATTTTTTACAGTTTCAAGCGCTAAATTGCCCTCTGACCCCCATCAGAGGCTTTTTTCCTCCTTTTTGGTTCTCTGAGAATCTCATTCCTGTCGGTGTCCAGCTGGGAGACTATGATGATGTGAGAACTTTGAACTTTTCCGCGAGAAATCGGGTAGCGAATGATCGCAATGATGCCAACTACGGACTAGAGTTTTGTGGGGTCCGACTCGATGTCGATTCCGAGTCGTGTCGAGTGTTGTTCGTCCGCGGATTGGACTCTGGTGGAGTATTCTGATGTCTGAAGGGGTTAACTGTGGTCGGTGTGCAGCTGATGCAGAGTGAGCAGACGTGTCACGATCTGCGGGTCCAGCTGACCACGGTCCAGGGGCACCACAAGGAGGGCATGGAGCAGCTGGCCGACCGCTCCAGGCACCTGGCCGCGCATAAAACAGAGCTGGGCAGGTTGCAGCAGCACAGCGCTTCTATGGAGGATGAGGTACAGTTGTCATTAATAGTACTATTGTGATTAATAATTTGTTATGTTTGTTGATATTATTATTAGCCACTGCAACTAGGGTTATTAACGCCCTTGATGGCAAGAGTTAATCCCTTGTTGATCAGTATCCAAAAGGGCATTCACTCTTGCAAAAGGCAGCCATTAATTGGCCTCAAATAGGGTTATTGGTGAGAGTTACGTCCCTTGTTTGGTCAGTACTCAACCATCTTCCCCCACCCACCAAGGGCATTCACTCTTGCAAAAGGTGTTCTTTGCATTGGCCAATAGCACGGTGCAATTAACCGACTGCTCACGACACCTCGATGCTCATAAAACGGCTTGCTTGATTACAACAGCAGAATGCTTCTATGGCTAAATTAGTTTCTTTCTCCTTCTTCTTCTCCTTCTTTTTCGCTTTCTTCTTTTTTCCCTGTTTTTCGCCTCCTTGTTCTTGTTCTTCTTCTTTGCCTTCTTCTTGTTTTTTACGTTCAGTTTCTGACCCTCTTTCTCTCCAGATCCCTAGGTATAAGCTTTCAACTGTTGGTCGGCGCTCTTTTGCTGTCTCAGTACTGACATCTTGGAACAAACTTCCTCTTTCCCTCCGTCAGCGACCGACCCTCTCTGCTTTCAAATCTTACCTCAAAACCCACCTGTTCCCCCCGTCATTGAAGCTCCACTCTCTTTCTCATCTCTCTCTTGCCCTTAGGTCTGTTTCTGCTGTATACCATTTATGTCATACATGTGTGTTCGCTTTGTATTGCATTTTTGTTTGAATGCGTTATGAATGCTACCGTGTGTGTGCACTTTGATTTGATTTCTATCAAGATTCAGCGCCGTATAAATGTTGTTGTTGTTAATGATAAAATACATTGAAGCATCTTTGCTCTCTGCTTCCAACACCTCGCCACTCACAATCCAAAGCGAATTTCACTTGCAACAGCGCAGTGTCTCCAGAGGAAGTTTCCTAGAAATAAACTTAGAGAAAAATGTAAATATAGATGATAGCTGCCACTGTTATTGCTTTTTTTACTCGAAGTTAGCACGAAGTGAGTCTATAGTATGATAGCTGTTCGGTTGTGCGTGTGTGTACGTGTGTGTGCATCCGTGGTCTAATCTCCAAACTTTAACGTTGGCATTTTCTCGGGAAATAGAAGGCGTACATTGTTGAAACTTTGCATACACATAGATGTTTATGCAAGCTTTCAAATCGTAATGGTTTCGTTGTATGTTGTGTGTCTCTGTTTGTGTGTTTATGTTGTGTGTGTGTGTGTGTGTGTGTGTGTGTGTGTGTGTGTGTGTGGTATGTATGTTGTGTGTGTGTGGTATGTGCGCATGTGTGTGTGTGTATGCTTGTGTGTGTGTGTGTGTGTGCTGGTGTGTGTGTGTCTGGTGTGTGTGTGTCTGGTGTGTGTGTGTGTGTGTGTGTGTGTGTGTGTGGTATGCGCGCGCGTGTGTGTGTGTGTGTGTGTCTGTGGTGTGTGTTCCACAGATGCAGGTGTATGAAGACAAAGTGCGGAAGCAGCAGGTGGAGCTGAAGAAGATGCAGGAGATGAACAAGTCAGCAGAGGAGGAGGTCAGTGACTTTCATTCAACAACAACAACAAAAATAAATAAATGATTAAATAAATTAAAAATAAATAAATAAATACAAAAGAAAGAAACTGTGTAACAGTTACATCACTTAAAGAGTGTTTCACCAACCTGTGAGCCAGTTTAGCCTCCAGTCAGGGGAAAAAAACACCTAGAAAATAACAACACTGATAACGAAAAAGGTGACGATGTTATGAAAAGAGTAGCGACAACATCGATGATGATAACGTTGTTACAGTTACCACAGGCTGAAATTCAGTGTAGCCCCTACTAGTCAGGAAAGAAAAACAACGCAAAATAACAACACTGATAATGATAATGATGACGATGATGTTGTCATTGACGACGATGATGGTGATGATGATAGTGACGATGATGATGAAGATGATGATGGTGATGATGATGATGATGTTGATGATAATGATGACGATGATGATGATGGTGATGTCAATGTCACAGTTACAACACTTTGAGGAGCGCTACACCAGCCTTCAGGTGGACCTGGTCTCCAGTAAATAACAAGACGATAATGATGATGTTGACGATGATGATGATGATGATGTTGACAATAATGATGACGATGATGATGTCAATGTCACAGTTACAACACTTTGAGGAGCGCTACACCAGTCTGCAGGTGGATCTGGTCTCCAGTCAACAACAAGACGATAACGATGATGATGATGACGATGATGATGTCAATGTCACAGTTACAGCACTTTGAGGAGCGCTACACCAGTCTGTAGGTGGATCTGGTCTCCAGTCAACAACAAGACGATAACGATGATGATGATGGTGATGATGATGATGACGATGATGATGTCAATGTCACAGTTACAACACTTTGAGGAGCGCTACACCAGTCTGCAGGTCGACCTGGTCTCCAGTCAGGAAAAACAGAAACAGGCGCTGGCGGAACTCGGGGCCAAGGAAGAAGAACTGGTCGTAGTGCGGGTGGAGTTGTCTTCCATGCAGGAAAAACTCAAGACAGTAATGGAGGAGGTGGGTTTTGGTCGATCGAGAGAAAAGAAAGAAAATCTTACTGTCTTCCCCTTGAGTTTGTGTGTGTGTGGTCTTTTGCCATCAAGAATGCTTTGAAATTTAGGGATATCGTTTCTGGTGAGACAGTAATTTAGCAATGTTCTTTTTAAGTAGTATGCAAACACAACGCATGTTTGTGTTGTGTGTGTGTGTGTGTGATGCGTTCATGTAGGCCCCTATATGAGTGTATGTATGCATGGTGTGTGTGTGTGTGTGCGTGCATGCGTGTGTGTGTGTGTGTGTTGTTTATGTGTGTATGTTGTTGTGAATATATACTGCTTATTTCATGCTTGCGAATTGTGTGACAATGCATACTTGTATTAGGCCTATTATAAGTAGTAGTAGTAGTAGTAGTAGTAGTCACAGCAGTTGTTGCTGATTGTTATGTGCATTTTTACCGGCCAAACGAAGTCTGACTGATATTGATTTTGTTTCATGTTTTTATTCCATTTCAATTCTGTGTAAAGCGCCCTGTAGCCTACATAGCCTATATAAATTTTCCTCATTATTATTATTATTAATATCATAGAGTGTCACAATATACCCAGTGATGTCCCGAGGCTCCCGGTCATAGGCCATTGACCTATTAAAATTGAAAATGTTACATTGTGTTCTTCCCTGTCAGGACAAATGTTTGATTACATTTTCAACACTTGCACGCTTTGTCCTATTGGTTTCTGCAAGAGCCATGACACAGACCTGTTTACCATTCCGGTTTAGCCGGAATTATTCAGGAAATTTGCTAAAATTCCGGGTAAAAATAGTAAATTCCGGGTGAACGCTGAAAATTCCGGGATTTCGAAAAACCGTCTATTATTTGTTTCCGTTCGTAGGAAAAGACGCAAGGGTTGACCGAAACGTGTACCTAACACACTACGTCATCAGAAAAGGGGTTGTGCTTGACGTCACATGCATTAAATGCTGCATTTTCATTGGTTAAAGGGGTGAAATAATGTTTTTATTTTGGTCGATCTATTTCGGGACTGAGCAAATGGCGGCCAGACTTTTACTGTCGATTCGAAGAGCTTTCCAGGCAGTTTTTTAATGGTAGAGATTGTAATTAGGGCTTGAAATGAGTCAATTTAGATTATATTATCACTGGAAAATACGATGATGTGAGAATTTTGAAGTCAAAATTGATCCGCGGCCGAGTGATTTTTCTCTGTCCCATCGTGGACATTTCCAGGTATTTTGCTTTTTTCCACCTTGTTTTATACTAAAATTGACTAAGAATTAGTGACTGAATTTACTAATAAAACTTTTCTGGCAAAATTGAGCCAAGAAATCATCACAATATTGAAAATCGACGCCGATGTTCACGGAAAGGAGAAGAAGAAGAAACCGCTTTATCGCGAGTCGTGTACAGATCATGTGAGTTCCGGTTTTTGTTCTCAAATTCCGGGTTTTTTTGTGGCAAATTCCGGGTTTTTTCATTATAAGGGTAAACAGGTCTGCATGACATTGTCCTATTGATTTCTCTTGTCTCAGGACAGTTTGTCCTATCACTTTTCGATCCTTGGTGCATCATTGCGTACCATGAATTTTTGTGTGAACATTTTCGGTTGAGCAAGAAACAGAACTGCTGTGTCGTAATTAAAGCAGTGCTAGTAAAGACATCCGCTACAGTTAGCAATACAATTTAACACTACACAGTATTATTCTCCACATTTCACCTCATGTCAAGTAAACCCGAGTTCGAACCTGGGTACAGGGGATTTTTCCTCTCACTTTGCACTAGGCCTTACAGTCTGAACGTGGAGTCTTTCGGATGAGACGATAAACCGAGGTCCCGTGTGCCCATGCACTTAGCACACGTTTAATCCCAGTGGCAACAAAAAAGTTTGTCATTTGGTCAAAATTTACCCCCCCCCCCTTCCCCCCACACTTCTTCCTCATCAGTTTACACAAATATCGCATGCAAATTTTTTTTAAAAATTGGGTGGCATGTCTCTGGCTGCGACGCGCTCTCCGGGTGGGAGCAACCCGAATTTCACAGAGACGCCTCTGTGACAATAAAGTACCTATAATACCTAATAATTATTTTGATGATTCCAGTCCAACGAGCTAGGGAGTGAAGGAGAAATGCTCCGTCACAATTAATCGCATTTCCAACGAGGAGATCCACTACATTGACAATACAATACAACACCATACTGCGTTATACTGTAGATTATTTTGCTCATTTCAGTCCAACAAACTGGGTAGCGAAGGAGAGCTGTTATGTCCCAATTATCGCAGTGCTAACGAGGAGATCCAACATGACTGACAATATTACACCACACTGTATTACACATCATGTATGCAATATTTTGATGATTTCAGTCCAACAAGCTGGGTAACGAAGGAGAGCTGTTACATCCCAATTATCGCAGTGCCAACCAAGAAATCCAGCATGACTGACAATATAACACCATACTGTATTATACATAATTTATGCAATATTTTGATGATTGCAGTCCAACAAGCTGGGTAACGAAGGAGAGCTGTTACATCCCAATTATAACAATGCGAACCAAGAAATCCAACATGACTGACAGCATAACAGTATACATCATGTATGCAATATTTTGATGATTGCAGTCCAACAAGCTGGGTAACGAGGGAGAGCTGCTTCGTC
>CM065695.1:4342816-4362816 GCA_017654935.2 Phymorhynchus buccinoides | reverse complement strand
CAACATCAAATAAACAATTCACATTTTTATTTTTACTATAAAATTTTCTATCAAAATTGGCAAATTATCTAAAAGGTTATCCTTTATTAAGTGAAGTTGGTATACTTTGTCTGAGGTTGCTTAGCGAGGTAGAGCGTGTCCTCATAGCAGTAAAGAATCCTTTTTTTTCACTTACATTTTCTATTAAAAAAATATTTGAATTGAAAAAGACTACTTAGAGTACCAAGGGGGGTTGCGTACCCCTCAAAATGACGCAAACAATGATGCAAGCATGACATGATTTCTCTACAATGTCTACAATTTAGTGTACTCAAACAACGCGCAGACCTGTCAGTACTCTAGTATTCTTTTCTTTTTTTTCAGATTGGCCAATGAGAAGCTTGGTAACAAAATCAGGTATGTACTGATTTGTAATCAGAGATCTGGTGATTTATTTATTAGTGTTGGGATCTGTTGATGCATTTGTGTATGTGTTCATCAATGTATTGCAATGCGTGTGTTTGGTGTACATGGAAGGAGTGAATGTTTAATGTGTGTGTGTGCAATGTGTGTGTGTGTGCTTATGTGTGTGAGTGAGTGTGTGTGTGTGTGTCTTTGTGAGTGTGTGTGTGTGTGTGTGTGTTTACTTTCTCTGAACTTCAAGATTCTTGCAGCAGAACAGTGATAGGAAAAGGTGTTTATATGACGGTAAACTACTACACACAGAAGGTAACATGAAATAAGGACACCCCCCTTCACAATTGAGCACACACATACACATAATCTCCCCCTCTCTCTTTCTGAACATTTTCTTGCCATTTTTCTTTTCTGTATCCTTCTTCTTCTTTTTCAATCTCTCTGACAGTTTCCTGTCAATTACAAGCGCAGATGCGTCATGCTGCCATTATGCGCCTAACTAACAAATAGCTAGGCCCAGCATGTCCGACTTTCGGCTGGAGGAAAAAAATTTGAAAGTGTTTTGGGTTGTTTTAAAGGCAGGAGAATGGACTGGTAAGGCAGAAAGATAGTAGATGACTCCAAAGGGAAAAGGCAGAGTCAAAGAGAGTGACAGATTAGAGGAAGTTACAAGCACAGAACTTCCAGAAGGTGGGGGAGCTATTTATACAAAAGACCCCCCAGTATCCCCACGGGGGGGGGGGGGAGTGTCCTTCTCAGGACGTGATCGTGACCGTGGTTTATGTTGACCCATCTTTGTTGGCAGCAAATGTTTTAACTGTCAATAATATCTTCAATAACATGTTTTCTTGAACATTATTGTTGTTGTTGTCTGAATCCTGTCATCTTCTGTTGTATTGCAGAGAACAAAGCAAGGCCGGTGTTGCTACAGCCCTGTTTACTCTACTCTTTTCGTCGCGACTACAGTAGGATCACGGTATAAGGTACAAAACTCGTGTCACGTATAAGGTTTGTCCAGTACAGAACAGGTCGTTCTGTGAGTTGTTTCCCTTGTTTGATTACTTCCGTTTCTCGAATTCCCTTGGTTTCGATGTACAATTTGACAGCAATTAGTGATGAAAAATGGCATATAAACGAAGTCTTACGAGAGAGGAGATTCTTCAACTGCTTGACTTGGATGAACCTGATGACAGGGACCCAGAATTAGTTGTTTTTTCTCTGAAAGCAACGAAAGTAGTGAGGATGATTGTGAAACTAGTGACAGTGTGCCTGTGGCTTCGACAAGTCAAGAGACTGAGTCTGTTGGTTGTGGGAGGGGTAGGGGGTGTCGTCGAATGCAGCCAGGTGTGGGGGGGCATGTAAACAATGAATCGTTCCCGTTTTTCAAGTCGGCATGTAAAAAGCGTTATTCCTATCAACTTATAAATTACATATGCGAATTAAACAGCCTTTGTTTTAGTAAGTAACCAAAATTTGGTCCCAAAAGGACATCATTCATCTACGTAAGACGCGTTTGTTTACAACCACCCAATTTCTATGAGTAGTACCGCGGCAGGCTCGAGCCTGCACTGAGAATTGTCAGCGTCAGTCACAATAGTGTTAATGAATAAAACTACACTTTTTGCACCAAAACTACTCATTTTAGCTATCCAGACTACTCAAGACTTGTGTAGGTGGTAAACAGGTCTGATTTATTTGATAAAACGAATTTTAAAAGTTTCACTCAGCTAAAGTTTAGGCTCACCTCGGAGCTTTCATCTGAATTTGTTGTGCCTAGGAAAACCTTACGATATTTCATCGAAATTCTCAAAGAAGAGTCTTTGAAGAGGATTACTAAGTGACCGTCATGATATTTGGTGTTGGTGTCTTCCACTTCTTGATAATTAAACGGCTAAGCTCTCTGTAATGAAATATAACATATTTTTCGGACTATAGCATAGGTGTCAACCTATACGGTTTTCCCGTATTGCTGTACAGGAAAACCATGATTTGGGGTCTGTACGGCCATATATCAGTTTCAATACGGGTAAAACTGATTTAGATCTTGCCTAATTCAATCGGTCAAACAGGGAAACTCACTCTACCATCAGCTCTCGTAGCCTATCGACTCGTGTGTTTGAGCAGACATACAGCACTTAGAACACTGTGCGTCATTCTAAAAATTTATGTCATTTATATTTTTACGTCACATTTTGCAAGTTTTATCATTTTGTGTCCACTGACCACCCCTAATTTTTCTTTAAAAAAATGTTTGCAAGTCGCTGACTCGCATCCTGCGGTTTCAAGCTCCGACGCCATTGCTGCATTGTTGCTATGGTATTTGACAGAGTAGTGGAGGTAAACAACTAATTTTCACGAAGTGCTCTCCCCTATTTTTTTCCCGAAAATCGTTTTTCCCGAAAATCGTCTATTGCTTATCAGGTTGGTTTGGGGATGTGTTTCAGGATGTTTTCAGGGTCGTTTGTTTTGTTTCCCCCCAGGATGCTGATGGAGCAGGTTCAGAAGCTGCAGAAGCAGAACAACAAGCTGCGGGTAGAATTGGAGGACCGGCAGACCGAGGGGGAAAAACTCAGGGTAAGGCTGCACCATGTCTCTCCCTCCTCACCCCCCACCCCCCTACCCTGTTTGCTCTCAGAAGCTCACCTTATGCATATTCCCAAACCTTTATAGGTACTTTATAGTCACGGAGGCGTCTCTGTGAAATTCGGGTTGCTCCCACCTGGCGAGCACGTCGCAGCCAGAGGCGCGCCACCCAACTTATTTTTGTTGTTTGCGATTTTTGTGTGACTGATGATGAAGGAAAAAGGGGGGGGGGGGGTAATTTTGACCAAATGACAACTTTTTCGTTGCCACTGGGATTAACGTGTGCTGAGTGCATGGGCACACGGGACCTCGGTTTATCGTCTCATTCGAAAGACTCCACGTTCAGACCGTAAGGCCTAGTGCAAAGTGAGAGGAAAAATCCCCCGTACCCAGGTTCGAACTCGGGTGACACAAGGCGAACACTTTGCCTCTGTGCCACTCTCGTGTCATTGCCTGTGTCAAAAGTCCATGGAATTAACGCCTTCGTTGCCAGAGGGAAACTGAGAAATTACCAATTTTCTTATTATAAAATTTCAAAGAGACCTGTCAGACTCAATCTGATCAAATGGTCTGGAGATGATATCTTTCCTGACTTGTCTAAACCAAAAACCACAACAGCATTGCAGGGCTGTGACATCAGAAGTTATGGCATCATCAATGACATCACACACAGCCTGTAGTAGACAGTGAAGGGGTTAAAGGGGCACCCTGACGGATGAGTTTTTGCAAGAAACATGTCGAGATCACCAGGAAAACACCCTTTACAGAGATCACAGCACTCACTTTGCTCTGGTTTCCTAGAAATCAAACCGTCAAATCGGCGATTCCTCCTTGGCGGGGGTGCTGGAAGTCAGATTTTTTCAGTGAAAGAGAAAGCATGCTTCTCTTCTCTAATGGCTGCCTGAGTTAGACCAAATCGTTTGCACAAAATGTCCACAATACAAGCCTTTTTATACAGTTTACCAAAAGGAGTTTCGCTCACATCAAAGGAAATAACTCCTTTTTTTTTTTACTGCACTACAAAGAAGAAAAAGCTTCAACCACTCTCAGTGGCCTCCACCCACCCCGTCCAAAATGGCCTCTCTCTCCGGCAACTCCGCCAAGAAGGAATCGCCGTTTTGACGGTTTGCTTTATAAGAAACCAGAGCAAAGTGAGTGTTCCGATCCTTGAAAAGGCTGTCTTTCTGGTGACCTCGGCATGTTTCTTGCAAACACTCATCCGTCGGGGTGCCCCTTTAAAGCACAAGCTCTTCTCGTGTGTAAGGTGAAGGACGGTGGTGTTTCGTACTGTTGCAGGCACTGCAGAGTCACTCTGCTCACCAACAAGTGCTGCTCAACCAGCTGAAGGGAAGGCTGGAAGAACATGAGTAAGAGTTCATCATCAGTAATCAGCATCATCACTGTCATTATCACCACCATCGTCATCATCATCATCATCGTCAGCCGTCATTATCATCATCATCATCGTCAGCCGTCATTATCATTATCATTATCGTCGTCATCATCATTGTCATATCATTATTGTCATCATCATTCTCATCATCATCATCATCATCATCATCATCATCATCATCATCATCATATCATTATCATCATCATCATTCCTCATCATCATCATCATCATCATCATCATCACCATCATCATATCATTTTAAATATGATCATTTTCATCATCATCATCATCTACATCTCGCTATGCATAATGTTCTGCTAAAACTAGCTGAAAGGGAGTCTTATGCTAAAAAAAAAGAGTAGAATATTGAACTCATCTATTGCCTGTAAAATGTTTGTTTTTAAATCATCTTTTTACTTCTTTTTTTTGGTTTTTTGGAGGGGGTGTATGTGTGTTCATGTGTGTGTGTGTGTGCACGTTTGTGCCATTTGCATGTATGTGTGTTCAAGTGTGTGCTTGCATGCGTTTGTGTGTTACTAAATGGTACAGAATGTGTAGTGAAGAGTGTTTGCCTGACCTTGTGCCGTAGGGTGGAACAAGACCAGGACAAGAAAACCAAGGTGGCCACCATTGAAGATCTGCACCAACGATTGAAGGCAAACATCGAGAACACACAGCTGCTTAACTCACAGGTAACACACACACACACACACACACACACACACACATCTTCTTCATTGTCATCCGCCTCATCTCTATCAATCATCTTAAAAAGATAGCATCCCCAAAAAAGTTGTCGAATTCTGTGGCCTTGTGTGGCCCTACTTTTATGGTATCCTGAGTTTTCAATTTCCAATCCAGTCGGTGCGTTCGGGTCAGAGTCATGGGGATCAGTATGTTCTGGGGAGCAGTCTGGATGGTCATGGTGTTACCATCGGTTACCACGCTGGGTCCAAGACAAGGACATTAATGTCGTCAGTAGGGGGATTAGTAGGTGGCGTCCTGCGTATGTTAGCTCAGAACAGGCTCCACTGAACTCCTTCAAAGTGACTCAGCAGCAGTGCAGTGTCTCCTCCCATGGTTGCTTCTTGACAACCGAACGTAGATTTGCCCCCTGTAGACTGCTGGTTTCCGGATTCTGCAACCTGGCTGACCAGGGTGTGGCTGCAAGTTGGGATTTGGAATGAGCGGCATGGGAGCAACGCCACTATCTGTATGGCCCAAAAGATGGGACAGACCCAAAACAAACAAAAAACCTGCCCTCGTCCAAAGCAATTTGAGGGCAGCTGGTGTTGGGAGAGGTTCCCTAAGGCCAACCAATCCCTTTGGCTGCAGCACCAGAACCAGTGCAAATGCCCCCCTGGTTTGAGTCATAGTCTTCCATGAAAGACTAATCTGCATACTGCTATCAGTAGTAGATTATATTAAGTTTCAGAAAGTCATAACTTTTTTGTACCCTTTCATTAGATTGCCTATGATGAGCTGTTGATGTTTGTTTTCTTTGTTCTTCTTCTTATGTTTGCCATAATTTGCTCTGAGTCCAGTTATATGTATGTATGTTGATGGTATGAAAGAGCGAGTGAAAGCAGGAATTGTGGAATGAATGAAAAGAAGGAATAAAAAATGTTGAATACCAAAAAAAAGAAGACTAAACTGCACCATAGTAGGAGGGCTAAGAATGCCGCACACAAAAGCTGGTCAGAATATCGCTATGAAAATCTGTTTTTTATGGTTGCGACTTTTCACGCAGGCATATAAGAAAGTTTGTCAGACTATTGCCGCTTAAAATCCCCACTTTTACAATGGTGCATTTTCTCGTGGTGACAGCTGAGCAGTCTGCAGAAGGACAACGTCCGTCTTCGCGGAGAGCTGGAGCGGGAGATGTCTCTCCGCCAGAACATGGAGATGCAGCTGCAGGCCCGCGACCACTCCCTCTCCACCCTGCGCTCACAGCTGCCCTCCTCCTCCCTCCCCCCACCCTCCTCCTCCGCTGCCGACCCTGACAGACTGGTCAGTGGTCTGGGGTTTTCGTCCGTAGATCGTTTGTCATTCGCCTGTTCATTTTGTGTGTCCTCCAAATCGCTTCATTCATTCCTTTGACAAAGTCTTAACTCATTCGCATCGCAACAATTTTGAATTACTAAAAAACTTCACAAATCACTCCAGCCATACACACAAACAAAACATACGTAAACAAAAGGAGAAATGAAAGAAGATTGCAGGTTTTTACTTCAGGTTTAGACATAGGGAAGTGGTAGATCAGAAAAAGTCTCCACACCGATAGTTTTTCCCACAACAAACCACTACAAAAGCAATGTCAGAGGCAAAATTGTGGTCTTACTTCCCTTGAAGCAAATGCATCAAATTGACAGCTATCTATTAATTCTGGACAATTATGGCCGAAACGACTTGAATGAGTTAATCATAACAAAAACAGGGTTGCTAATTTTCCCAGAACATTCCGGAAATCTGTTTGGTTTTTTAAAGTGTTAAACTTTGGGGCTTTTGAAGCTAAGAGCTGTTTAAAAAAATTCACGGATTGAGAGACTTCAGGTAAACATCATGGAAAGTTTCATAAGCAATGACATCTTTTTTGTTATAGCGAATTTGGACCCCCACCCCCACCCCCACCCCTCTCCCACAACAATTTTGTTGAAGGTGAATGATTCAGGTTGGATGTTTTTGACGTAATTATCGTCTTGTCTTTCGAGGATCATGTAACCACCACCTCCTCCTCAAAATGTTCAGTGATTGTGAATGTTTTGATGTCAGCTCCTTTGTGGTTTGCTTGACTTGAATTGTGTTGACATATCCTGTAGTTGCCAGTCTTTTTTATAGTTACATACATAAGCTATTGATTCATACTTTCCAATCCATGTTATTTACCTGATCATACTATGTTTTCCAGTCTTGGTTTACCATTCATGTTAACTGCTGTTTAGAAGTCCAGTTGCCAGTCCATGTTTGCGTACCTTAAGAGTAGGGGTCTGCTTTCTAGTCCATGTTTACCCATTAATGTTATTATTCCAGGGCGGAGTGGAAGCGACAGTGATCGAATCACAACCCTCGTCAGACGCTGAATTAAGTGCCGAGGTAGCCATGTACCCATCTGTCCCTGTGCTAACCCTCACTGGATCAATCTGTTCTGTTGAAGCAGTGTATTCATTGCCTCTATAGTATTGTAGATCACGCTCACAAATAAGTTTGCGTTCTGTTGCCTGACCTTTCATTTCAGTGCCTTCTAGGGGGGGTTAGCAGTGTACAGTGGCTTTAGTTTAACATATGAACAGAATTCTTGAGTTGGCTTTCAATTTCGCTTTTCAGAGTTGGCGTCGGATTGTTCATTGAGTTAACTATAGATGATTTTAGTCTCTGTACAGCGTAGCTAGGATGAAACCTTTCTGTTTTTCCAGCCCAAAGAAATGTCTAACACTTGTGAAACATGTCTTTTAATCACTCTTTTACCATATGTTTTGGACTATAAGGCGGTGCTTTTTTCTCATACGGACACCCCTGCGCCTTATATAATAATTGGACCAATAATTTAGTAAGAAATTAGAAGAAAATCTAAATTTGTGTAAAATTTGGGAGATGCTCTTTATAATAATGTGCGCCTTATAGTCCGGAAAGTATGGTACAAGATCATTATTATACCATGTCTACTGTATATCATTGCTGCAGTTGTGATCCTATATGAAAGTACTGTCTATTAGGTTTGTGTACTCTCTCTCTCTCTCTCTCTCTCTCTAATTTCTTACAATATAAGGCACGTTTAGACAAAAGTAAAGATCATTGTCCTTTTTGTTGTACGACTCTTGAGACTGAAATTCACTTTCTATTTATATGTCCTAAATATAATGATTTAAGAAGAGAACTAATTCCAGCAAAATATTATAAACATCCTTCATCTTTCAGACTCACATTGATTTTATGTAATCAAAACCCTAGCATTATTATTAAGACGTCATTATTTATTCATAGAGCTCTCGCCTTGCGAAAAGAATATATACATGCATGATGAATGTTTGTATCTATGTTTTGTTTGCATATAATACGTGTTTTTGGTGTGTCTTTATTCTTTTTTTCGTTGTTGCTCATATATATACATGCAATACTTTTTTTGTGAACTCCATTGTTATGGGCCAGAGGCCTAACAATTAAAATATTTTTGACTTGGACTTGGACTTGGACTCTCTCTCTCTCTCTCTCTCTCTCTCTCTCTCTCTCTCTCTCTTCGTTGGCTGGTGGGATTATTTGCGACTGAAAAATTGTACCCAAGCATCTTTTTCTTCGCGTAATTTCACTCTTCTTAGATATATTAAAATGTTTCGTCCCGTAGTTGTGTCTGTCACGAGTTTGTATTAAGAAAACAAAAGAAGAAAAAATCACGTGCATTCATGGTTTTCATGTCATTGTTATTGAACACAAGAGTAGTAGCCCCTTTCACTAGACCATTTCATTGTGTGGGTGGTTTTTGGGGAGGGGGGGGGGGGGGGCAGGGGGGTGTTGCTCTCAAAGTCTCTCAGTTTGCTGTAATTCTTCAAGCTTGGCTTTGTCTCGAGGCCTTGCTTACATTGATGTTAATGATTTGTCCATTTTTGGCTCACTCGTGTTAACAAAGTTAACACGAAGTGAGTCTATAGTATGATAGTTGTTCGGTTGTGTGTATGTGTGTGTGTGTTACATCCGTGGTCTAATCTCCAAACTTTAACATTGGCATTTTCTCGGGAAATAGAAGGCGTACATTGTTCAAACTTTGCATACACATAGATGTTTATGCAATCTTTCCAACAATAATGATTTGAATAATTAAATACTTAAAACAACACTGTAAACAGATAACAAACAGATAACATTTTAGATTAGTGGGTTAGAGAATATTCAACAGGCAACGTGAGTTAAGAAACTCATCAACGCTGAAAGCCTCGATAGCTCATTGGTAGAGTGTCTGTCTGTCATGCCAATGGTTCCGGGTTCGATTCTTGGCATGGGCACTTTTTTTTTTTTTTAGTTGTATCCATTAACGATAGTTTCATTTGTACTTTTAAATTTTATTGGCAATCTTGTACTTTAGACACCCCCCTCAATCTTTGTTGTTGTCCCACATGTGCCTGTTCGAGTGAGCCTTGAAGGGTTTGCCTCTTGTGTGTTCTTAACTGTAGACATAACCTGTCTCGCATCATTAGAGATAGCAATGTAACATGGTCTATGCTTGGTCACTGATCTGTGTGTGTTGCAGTCTTATACAAACATGATCGTTTTAAAAAAAGAAAGTGACAGCTTATAGTTCTAAGAATTTAGTTGTATCGTCTGTTGTATCATTCTCTTCCATTGATTTGGACATTGGTTTACTGGCAAACCGTGTGTTTCACCTATTTAGGTATCCATACTTGGGATTTTTAATGGATCAGGGTTGGGGGGTTTTCCCCGAGAGTAAAGTTTGTCTTTTATAGCAAGAAGAAAAGTAGAGAAACAAATGCGTAGTTGTTGGAATTTTTGTCATGCATTCGGTGTTGATTTCCAGATTGGGTGTTTGTAAAAAAAACTTCCTACCATGAGGCTTTATACCAAAAATGTTCCGCTCATGACATGACATGCGAACGCCACCTACTTAAGATTATTCCATACTTGGGATTTTTAATGGATCAGGGTTGGGGGGTTTTCCCCGAGAGTAAAGTTTGTCTTTTATAGCAAGAAGAAAAGTAGAGAAACGAATGCGTAGTTGTTGGAATTTTTGTCATGCATTCGGTGTTGATTTCCAGATTGGGTGTTTGTAAAAAAAACTTCCTACCATGAGGCTTTATACCAAAAATGTTCCGCTCATGACATGACATGCGAACGCCACCTACTTAAGATTATTGCCCTTGTCTGTCAGGAACTAGTAGCATATAGCCACAGACAATTATCTGCTCCTGACTCGTCACCAGGGGGCATCGGCAGTTCGGGCCTAAAATTATCGCCCTTTTCGTGTCGGCAAGGAGTAGTATAGCGCCTCATTATACATGAACCTGTACTCGACTAACACTCCGTGCTCTGTACTTACTAACTGTGCATGTACTGGTACTTTTATATAATTGTATTGTATGTCTCAAAATCTATTCCCATGTGTTTGTTTGTTGTCCAGAATGTTTCCTTTTTATGCCTTTTAAGGAGTATTTGGTTCAATGAAAATTCTTTTCAGGTGTTTATAGTGTGAATATGATTTAATGCTGCCGAAACCTGAGTGTGTATTGTTGTGATAGTTGATTATGTCTCAGGTGCAATTTAGTGATTGAAATGTTGCCAGAGTTCATGTGAAAGATTTTCAATATTTGTGTGTTTAATTTTGTCAAGAATTATTACTGTATGATTTTTTTAGAGGTTGTTTTGTTTCTGTTTAAATATGACATTTAAAAAATATATGGTAACATGATTTTTGATCGAAGAGTAAGATCTACAAATACAGTTAAAGAAAAGGCCGCCTTGTCAGAGATATTTACAACCAAGCATGAGCAAGCCATGGCGGCTCATGTCTTTGAACATTTTTGTCCATTGTTAAGATTTACAGAGTCTGTGATCTTCATTTCCAGCAAGTGACCTTCGTATGACCTCTGTGTCCATTGGTTGATTATCACACGACCCCGACTTTGCATAAATTGCTTGATATATAATTGGTTGAATTCACCAGTGACCGAATTGTCCCCGCAGTCATGAATTAATGTGACCTCAGACTTTGCAGGAATCACTTAAGACATTTTGCTTGACCAGTAAGCAAATTGTCCAGCAGTAAATTAGTGATAACCCTGATGACCTTGACCCCTCCGTGACCTTGACCCCAACCATGACCTTGACCTTTTCGGCTGGTTTCAGACGCGGGCAGCCCTGAAGAAGGCGATGGAGGACCCGGGGGTCCACGACCCTCAGAGCATGGACAAGAACTACTGGATACAGCGCGTCGGGGAGGTGGGTTGGGAACATTACTCCCTACGCAGTAAATGAGTGATCCCGTCATGACCCCTTGACCCCTTCGTGACCTTATTTTCCATGACCTTGAGATTTTAGGCTGGTTTCAGACGCGGGCAGTCCTGAAGAAGGCGATGGAGGACCCGGGGGTCCACGACCCCCAGAGCATGGACAAGAACTACTGGATACAGCGCGTGGGGGAGGTGGGTTGTGAGCATGCCTAAAAGTTACAGAGAAAAAATAGAACTTGAAAACTTAAACTTTATTTTCCAACAAAGCTGAACAAGAGGACTGGCAGTACCTTTTGGAGCAACGTAGGAAAATATGGATGAAGAGAACTAGCGTACACTGTGAGATTTTGAAAACTTCAACTTGTAGTGATCTTCATGAAACCATTCCCTTTCACATGCACACACAGAGTTGTTTAGTTCCCACCTTTGTAACGTTTATTTTCCAAGGATATAGATTTTAGGCAAAGCCTATTCTTCCACTCTGTCCGTGATACACGTACAAAATAAAACACAAACGTGGCGAGGCATGCTATTACATAACAGAGCTGAACACAGAGGTAGCAAAACAGGTGATATAATGATACACCCCCATGTTTGCTTGTTTGTCTATGTTGTATAAACCACGCATTCGCATTAAGTCGCAGTAGTTTTGTTTTGTCTCTTGTGAAGTCAAATAACGTCACTTTACGTCTTGTTTGTGTTGTTTGTATTGTTGTATGATACAAAAATAGGTTAAAATATGGATTTATAGAACTAGTATGCGCACATGCATAATTTTTTGTTTATTATTATACTTGCGCGTGAATACAAGCATGCAACCATACACGCACACATGCACACACAGAGTTGTTCGGTTCAAACCTTTGTAAATTTATTTGAGAAAAAATGCTAAATCCATGGTCCATATCTCTCGCAAGTCCAATGGAAACAATGTTTATTTGTTGTTGTTTTATTCAGAAGAGGACCGCAAAACCAAACAGATTAGTGTTAAAGAAATCACCCCAATGGAAGAGAAATACACCCAGCTGTAAAGAAGATATTATGATTAACATCTTAAAGGAGATCAATAATAGACTGGGGGAAAAAACTAACATTTTCAAGCATTTTTCTGTCAACTTTAACAAAATCTCCCATGCAAAACATTAATGGTGGATACAACTGTCCCGCGTTATTTTGTCAAATTGATGTTGACTGATCAATGTATCTGCTGCATTGTTCAATTGGTTTTTTATTGTTTTGTTTTTTAAGAATAATTTAGATTTTAATAAAGAATAGTTTAGGAAATAGTGTGTGCCGCTGGAGGAAGCCAGCAGTGTGCTTGGGTGTAGGGTGTAGCGCTACACTTTACACAGATGTCGGGTCTGTCTGAAAGCAGTGAGCTAGGGTGTAGGGTCTACACTTTACACAGATGTCGGCTCTGCCTGAAAGCAGTGAGCTATGGTGTAGGGTCTACACTTTACACAGATGTCGGCTCTGCCTGAAAGCAGTGAGCTATGGTGTAGGGTCTACACTTTACACAGATGTCGGGTCTGCCTGAAAGCAGTGAGCTAGGGTTAGGGTCTACAGATGTCGGCTCTGCCTGAAAGCAGTGAGCTATGGTGTAGGGTCTACACTTTACACAGATGTCGGGTCTGCCTGAAAGCAGTGAGCTATGGTGTAGGGTCTAGATGTCGGGTCTGCCTGACACTTTACACAGATGTCGGCTCTGCCTGAAAGCAGTGAGCTAGGGTGTAGGGTCTACACTTTACACAGATGTCGGGTCTGTCTGACAGTGAGCTTTACACAGATGTCGGCTCTGCCTGAAAGCAGTGAGCTATGGTGTAGGGTCTACACTTTACACAGATGTCGGGTCTGCCTGAAAGCAGTGAGCTAGGGTGTAGGGTCTACACTTTACACAGATGTCGGCTCTGCCTGAAAGCAGTGAGCTAGGGTGTAGGGTCTACACTTTACACAGATGTTGGCTCTGCCTGAAAGCAGTGTGCTATGGTGTAGGGTCTACACTTTACACAGATGTCGGCTCTGCCTGAAAGCAGTGAGCTAGGGTGTAGGGTCTAGCTACACTTTACACAGATGTTGGGTCTGCCTGAAAGCAGTGTGCTATGGTGTAGGGTCTACGCTTTACACAGCTACAGTGAGCTTTACACAGATGTCGGCTCTGCCTGAAAGCAGTGTGCTATGGTGTAGGTTCTACGCTTTACACAGGTGCTCTCCCTGTGCGCTAGGTGTCTACACTTTACACAGATGTTGGCTCTGCCTGAAAGCAGTGAGCTATGGTGTAGGGTCTACACTTTACACAGATGTCGGGTCTGCCTGAAAGCAGTGTGCTATGGTGTAGGGTCTAGCGCTACACTTTACACAGTTGTTGGGTCTACCTGAGGGCGTGTGACTGGTTGGAGCTGTGCAGAAATGATGGTTGGGGCGGGGCTGTTGGAGGGAGGGCTTGAGATAAACCATTGATTGATGCTTGGCTTACAAATATTTTAACAAACACACATTTTACAAAATGAATGTGACCTTGAATAATATTTCTGTTGTTATCATCGCTTGTCTATAAAGTTGTGCATGGATTGGGTTGCCTTGAAAGAATTCAAAATTGTAAGATGTTTTGTTCATCAATTTTCGAAGATACCGAACAAATTATGTTTGTACAGATGGAAGTGTGCATATAATAGTTCGTTATTACATTCTGCAGCACCAACAGAAGTTAAAGGGGCACCCTGATGGATGAGTTTTTGCCAGAAACTCATCGAGATCACCAGGAAAATACCCTTTACAGAGATCGCAACACTCACTTTGCTCTGGTTTCCTAGGAATCGGCGATTCCTCCTTGGCGGAGGTGCTGGAAGTCAGATTCTTTTCTAATGGCCTCCTGAGTTAGACCAAATCGTTTGCATGAAATTTCCACGATACAAGCCTTTTTATACAGTTTTTATACAGTTTACCAACTGGAGTTTCGCTCACAACAAAGGAAATAGCTCTTCTTTTTTTTTTTTTTACTGCACTACAAAGAAGAAAAAGCTTCAACCACTCTCAGTGGCCTCCACCAACCCTGTCCAAAATGGCTTCTCTCTCCGGCAACTCCGCCAAGGAGGAATCGCCATTTTGACGGTTTGATTTCTAGGAAACCAGAGCAAAGTAAGTGTTCCGATCCTTGAAAAGGCTGTCTTTCTGATGATCTCGACGTGTTTCTTGCAAAAAACTCATCCGTCAGGGTGCCGCTTTTAAGTTGCAAACATGCGCATGCACGCACACACATACACAGAGCCGTAACCGATGTTTGCAATATAGTCTGTCCTGCCGTTTCTCATGTTAGATGCACAGCATGAAAGAATAGCATCAAACATTGAATCCATTAGACAGGAATATCCTGCATATTGTTTGCAATCATCAACAAAATGCTAATTTAAATGTGTCCCTAACCCAAAGGATTCGGCCATTTAAGTGATTGAAGCAAGTGGTCCTTCATAGCTGTTCCATTGCACACAAAGTTGAGCTGTTTAGCTAAAAGACTGACTCTACGAGGCGAAAATGGAGTTTTACGTCCTCTTGGTCTGAATCAGACACATATGGGACATTTGTAAATACAAATATGGTGGGAACAATACTGGAGGCAATGCCCGGGAGGCAGTACGAAACCAGTAAAGTCCCGATTTTTTTATTAATACAGATAGCTGTAGCGGTGACCACGCCTCGGTTAAACCTCATCGGCTATGGCACCGCCACAAGAACCGTTAAAAGACTGACTCTAGAAATCTTAGATACAAAATATGCCAAGCATTTCTTTCTAAAAATATTTTGGCTGTATGTTCTTTGTGCATGTAGTATTTTTAATATATTTCTTCCATCAGATTTATGGTAAAATGTGTTTGTTGAACAATATCACGCAATTTGTTTAGTAGAAAAATGTTCTTTAAAAACAATACACTTATTATCGCAAACATAAATAAAATTGTGAGTTTAAATCTATGAGGCAAGGCAAGGCAAGGCAAGAAATTTATTTCATACCCCATTTGGGCACAGAAATATAAAAACATACACACATAAATAAATTTCCAAGAATCAACCCAAGAGTGATGTCCAAAATCATTTCAAAGAAAACCCATATCATAATATTACAAATAATGTAATGTATTACTAAATTAAAAACAAAATGGGAAAAAGACATGATTGATAACATTTATCTGAAAGAACCGTTAACAACTGTAATGAAGTGCTTTAGTTTGAGTATGTCGCCTGCCTGAATATATTTCTTACATACTACAACATATTCTTGACTGTTATTTATGAAAAGTTACTTATGGTAAACTAAAGTTGGCTTGAAAAAAACTTCTGAAAATATAAGGTGAACTAAAAGTACCTCCCGGAACATATTAGTGCCTTAACTATCATTAATGCATGTGTGTTTGACACGGCACTCATATGTGATGGTCCATGTGAAAAACCTACATAAGTCGCTCAGAATGTTTTTAGCAAAAACCAAAAATAGTCAACAACCCACCAAAATATCAATTTTCTATTTAGGGCATATTTATGTTTATTTCTTATGTGTTCTACCAGTATCCACAACATGAAAGACAATTTTGAATGATTTCTTTGTTTATTTGATCGTTTTCTAAATCAAGTCAATAGAAACAAAGAGGCAAAATTGTATCTTCTATGCCCGATTTCTGCAAATGATCTATTTTGAATGCCAAACTTCAAATAATTATAAAAATAAAAACTAGACAAGATAACTCAATTTGGTTTTCTGTGTATCAACAAGGACTCTTTGCTCCATCATAACAAAATTAAAATGTTAATTTATGCCAAAATTCCATTATGTCTGTTTTTCCCATGCACTGTCACATACTAAGCCAAACGCTTTTTATTTCCGCAGATGCACTGAGCTATGGAGAGCAGTGGTAGGTGGGTGCTGCATGATTGGCATGTGTAGAACGCTCTTTGCCTTGCGTGTAGTGTCATTATCGTGTATATTGACCAGTTTGGTTATCATCCTGCTAACACTACTGATCCTCATTTTTGTTTTCTCAAACATTTTCGTATAGTGTCTCTTTCCAATATTTTAATTTTATTTAAGTACAGTGGAACCTCCCTTATAAGACCTCCCCATTGTAAGACTCCCTCCCATATAAGACCTACTTCTCTGATACATTGCCCTTCTTTGTAAGTATTAAAATTACCTCCCTTATGCAACCCCTCCCATTTTTTAAGACCTGATTTTGGATGATTTTTGAAGGTCTTATAAGGGAGGTTCCACTGTGGTACAGTATTTTTATTTTACTAACTTCTTTGCCTCTGTTGTTTTTCTTCTTCTTCTTCCAGTAATGTCCACCTGCTATTTATTGACAATTATTGATTCTCACTCTCTTCATTTTTTTAATCTACCATATTTTTCGGACTATATATTATAAAGCACACCTCCAATATTTTGCTCAAAATTCACATTTTGTTAGTATATGTTCTTACTATATTAACATTCATATTATTGAACGTAAAGGTATGTAAAGTGGAGATAACTGTGTTATGTATTGTGTATTATGAAAGTAAAGGTATGTCAAGTGGAGATAACTGTATGTAAGTGTATATGAAAGTAAAGGTATGTCAAGTTACTGTGTTATGCATTGTGTAGTGTGAAAGTAAAGGTATGTAAAGTGGAGATTTTGTGTTATGTGTGTAGTATGAAATTAAAGGTATGTCAAGTGGAGATTACTTGTTATGTATTGTGTAGTTTGAAAGTAAAGGTTGTCAAGTGGAGATGACTGTATTATGTAGTAATGAAAGTAAAGTTATGTCAAGTCTGTGTTATGAATTGTGTAGTATGAAAGTAAAGGTATGTAAAGTGGATATTACTGTGTTATGTATTGTGTAGTATGAAAGTAAAGGTATGTCAAGTGGAGATTACTGTGTTATGTATTTGTGTAGTATGAAAGTAAAGGTATGTCAAGTGGAGATTACTATGTTATGTATTGTGTAGTTTGAAAGTAAAGGTATGTCAAGTGGAGATGACTGTGTTATGTATTGTGTAGTATGAAAGTAAAGGTATGTCAAGTGGAGATGACTGTGTTATGCATTGTGTAGTATGAAAGTAAAGGTATGTCAAGTGGAGATTACTGTGTTATGCATTGTGTAGTATGAAAGTAAAGGTATGTCAAGTGGAGATGACTGTATTATGTATTGTGTAGTATGAAAGTAAAGGTATGTCAATTGGAGATTACTGTGTTATGTATTGTGTAGTATGAAAGTGAAGGTATGTCAAGTGGAGATTACTGTGTTATGTGTTGTGTAGTATGAAAGTAAAGGTATGTCAAGTGGAGATAACTGTGTTATGCATTGTGTAGTATGAAAGTAAAGGTATGTAAAGTGGAGATTTTGTGTTATGTATTGTGTAGTATGAAAGAAAAGGTATGTCAAGTGGAGATTACTGTGTTATGTATTGTGTAGTATGAAAGTAAAGGTATGTCAAGTGGAGATTACTGTGTTATGTATTGTGTAGTATGAAAGAATAAAGGTATGTCAAGTGGAGATTACTGTGTTATGTATTTGTGTAGTATGAAAGTAAAGGTATGTCAAGTGGAGATTACTGTGTTATGTATTGTGTAGTATGAAAGTAAAGGTATGTTAAGTGGAAGATACTGTGTTATGTATTGTGTAGTATGAAAGTAAAGGTATGTCAAGTTGAGATTACTGTGTTATGTATTGTGTAGTATGATGATGTCAAGTAAAGGTATGTCAAGTGGTAGATGGACTGTGTTATGTATTGTGTAGTATGAAAGTAAAGGTATGTAAAGTGGAGATGACTGTGTTATGTATTGTGTAGTATGAAAGTAAAGGTATGTCAGGTGGAGATGACTGTTTTATGTATTGTGTAGTATGAAAGTAAATGTATGTCAAGTGGAGATTACTGTGTTATGCATTGTGTATTGTGTAGTATGAGATGACTGTGTTAGTAAAGGTATGTCAAGTGGAGATTACTGTGTTATGTATTGTGTAGTATGAAAGTAAAGGTATGTCAAGTGGAGATTACTGTGTTATGTATTTGTGTAGTATGAAAGTAAAGGTATGTCAGGTGGAGATGACTGTGTTATGTATTGTGTGAAAGTAAAGGTATGTCAGGTGGAGATGACTGTTTTATGTATTGTGTAGTATGAAAGTAAAGGTATGTCAGGTGGAGATGACTGTTTTATGTATTGTGTAGTATGAAAGTAAAGGTATGTCAAGTGGAGATGACTGTGTTATGCATTGTGTAGTATGAAAATAAAGGTATGTAAAGTGGAGATTTTGTGTTATGTATTGTGTAGTATGAAAGTAAAGGTATGTCAAGTGGAGATGACTGTGTTATGCATTGTGTAGTATGACAGTAAAGGTATGTCAAGTGGAGATGACTGTGTTATGCATTGTGTAGTATGAAAATAAAGGTATGTAAAGTGGAGATTACTGTGTTATGTATTGTGTAGTATGAAAGTAAAGGTATGTAAAGTGGAGATTACTGTGTTATGCATTGTGTAGTATGAAAGTAAAGGTATGTTAAGTGGAGACCCCTGTGTTATGTATTTGTGTAGTATGAAAGTAAATGTATTCAAGTGGAGATTACTGTGTTATGTAATTGTGTGAGGGAGTGAAGGCGAAAGAAAAAAAATGGGAGTCCTCACTCTATGGAAAATAAATTATCGCCTTAATCATCCAAAAAATATGGTCATGCATGCAGTGTGTAAAAGTGACTTGAAAAATAAAGAGGGGGAGGGGCGAGGAGGGAGGTGTGTGTGTCCTGGGTCTCATTTATAGATTAGTGACTGCTCAGTTTTCTTTGCTCACAGTGTACGTTTCACATTAGTAAAAAAAAAACGTTTTTGTTATTTCAGTGTATTTCTTTTTCTATGACTTTAGGTAATTGTTATTGAGAGAGAGAGAGGAACTCGGAAATATTTTAATGACTTAGGCCAAAAGCCCCTATCATGACAAGAAAACACTAACAAAACATGCACAACAGCAGCACTTAGTTTTCAATTGAATCATACACACGCACGCACACACATACGCACGCACGCATACACACACACACACACACTACACACACTCCATATCATCATCCCCGCCACGCACACGACATACGCACGCACGCCTACCACATACACACACAACGCCACACACACTCCATAACATCATCCACGCGCACGGCACCTGCGTACCAATATCCTAATTGAGAGGGAGAGAGAGAGAGAGAAGTGTGTGGTTGATGTGTGCAAATTTTATCAATAAAATTGTATGCATTAACAATTACTTTCTCCCTATACTTTGATACGAAAACATAGTGGTTATCAACTTAATACATTAACCCTTTGAGTTATCGTAAACTAATACAATTAACCCATTTGACTACCAATAACGTATCACGTACAGGCCTGATGACGTTAATGCTTGTGCATCAAATGAAGGGTGAATACCTCTGACGGCTTTTTGCTTAACACAGTCGAAGAGAACTATATCCCCAGGACATGCTTTTTGCCAGATTAGCTCTTCATTCGTTTTTTATGTCCCTGATTTAAAATGAATTTTTCTCTACTTTTTTTGGCAGTCAAGGGGTAAATAAATGCTCTAGGTTGTAAACTGTCAGCATCAAAAGTAAACTAGTCTTTTAACCAGTCGATTTCTTCGCTTTCTCCTCCCCCCCCCTCCCA
>CM065695.1:4313027-4342316 GCA_017654935.2 Phymorhynchus buccinoides | reverse complement strand
AATTCCAAAACAGTGAGTAAATCGCCGTTCCTTCTGTCTGTCTGTCTGTCTGTTGCTCTGTCTGTAGGTTTGTGTGGCCTGTCTATCATATCGCCGAGCGGAAATAAACCCTATCGCCGCCACAGCCATTTTTCAACCAAAGAATAACCATTGGAATCTAATTCATGTTTTTATTTTTTATTTTTTTATTTTTCCAAATTATCAGATCTTTGTGAGATGATGTGTATTGCCTTGATCAACTTGTAAACCTGTCAACATTGATAAATGGAACCTTGTGGAACAGCCTGCCTTGCTACCTTAAAGAAAATTAAAAACAAGAACTATTTCAAAACAAGACTTAAAAACTCCATCTTTCAGATAAGCAACAGTTGAGTATGTAGTAGTTATCCTGTAGAATTGGTCTGTAATGTCTCCCAGTCCCATTCCCACAAATAGACAAAACAGTAGTGAGTGAAATAGAACATGTGTTAATGTATCTGAGCGTATAACCTTTTGTGCCTCCATTTTCCATTTTAATATGTGGCACAGTATGTTGATATTGTTTCGCTTTTCTTAACCTTTCCGCTGTTTACTCTAAATATTTATCTGTTCCATGTTTCTTTTTTTGTGGTCTATGCAGCGCGGTACTATATAAGCTAGCAGTAGGCTAAAAAATGTCAGTTTCTGCTTGGCGCTCCCCCCCGCTCGCAGCGAAAGCATCCCTTTTCAAACGCAAAATGAGGGAAAAACTAAACTGGTGTAGGCGAAAGCCCGCAGCTAGGAGTGTCGCTGGCTTGTGTCTCTCTTTCTCCCACTCACGGCTGACTACCCGATTCCTGGGATCGGCCCTTTTATAGCCCAGTTGTGCCTTTAACCCTTTCACCGCCAATGTCGCTTTTTTTGCACCACAATGATTTAACACCCATGCTGCTGAAAAGCATCAAATGAGGGTCTGCTATCCAGAGACCTTATGTTCTTCATTTTTGGAGGTAAAGACAGGCTCCTATTCTATGCACGTCAGAGCGGAATCCCCAATTATTGCACCCACACAGAATCTTTTCGATACTACCCAGGTAAGGATTAATGGAAATATTTTAGCTGAAAAAATGTTTGTCGTTTGTAAGGTTTAAGCAATATGGTTTGTGTATTGTGCGTGTGTGTTTGCATTTTGTTTTTGTTAGATGGCTTGATGAAGAAAAAAAAGCATATATGTTTGCTTATTCAATGTCCATCTCTAAATAAAATGTTGACTTTGACTTCTTTTCATTCCATTTGTGATAGTGCGCCTTCTGGCTTATAACTTCATAGTACTTTCTGGAACCCAGGATCATCCCCATGGGGATGCCGCGGGGGTCTTTCGTAAAAATAGTTCTCCCACCTTCTGGAGGTTCTGTGCTTGTAACTTCCTCTAATAATTGTCACTCTCTTTGACTCTGCCTTTTCCCTTTGCTTTCTGTCATCTACTGTCTTTCTGACTTATTGACCCCATTCTCCTGCCTTTTTAAAAAAAATCTTCCAAATAACGTTTCTCCGTTGAGCTCCTCCGAAATCGGAATGTGTCAGCTGTGCGCAGCGGGGAGACCAGTGAAAACTGAAAACACGGACACATACGTACCTTACCCATTATGGCCATATGGCCTGGAAACGCAGAAGAAGAAGAAGAAGAAGCCAGGGTCTGACGATGAAGGGTGGTGCCCAAGTCACGTTGTGTTGTGCTGTGTTGCTGTGCACAGATTGCTGAGCTGCGCAGTGACTGCGATCACCTCAAGTCTGACCTGACAGAGGCACGCTCCCAGTACAAAGACTGCGCCCAGGAGGTGAGATTATCATCATTATTATCATCATCAGCAGCAGCAGCATTATCATCATCATCATCAATCAATCATCAATTAATCAATCAATTAATCAATATTTTTTATTGTCCATTTTACAGGAAATTCTTTCTGCAGCGATAAAACAATCAACAAAGCAACACAACAATCATTTCATCATTAGCATTATCATCATCATTTAATCATCAGCATTATCATCGTCATCATTTCATCATCAGTATTATCATCGTCATTTCATCATCATCATCATTATCATCATCAGCAGCAGCATTATCATCATCATCATCATCATCATCATTTCATCATCAGCATTATCATCGTCATTTCATCATCAGCATTATCATCATCATCATTTCATCATCATCATTATCAGCAGCAGCATTATCATCATCATCATTTCATCATCAGCATTATCGTCATCGTCATTTCATCATCAGCATTATCGTCATCGTCATTTCATCATCAGCATTATCATCGTCATTTCATCATCAGCATTATCATCATCGTCATTTCATCATCAGCATTATCATCATCAGCATCATCATCATCATCAGCATTATCGTCATCGTCATTTCATCATCAGCATTATCATCGTCATTTCATCATCAGCATTATCATCGTCATTTCATCATCAGCATCAGCATCATCGTCATTTCATCATCAGCATTATCATCATCATTTCATCATCAGCATTATCATCATCGTCATTTCATCATCAGCATTATCATCAGCATTATCAGCAGCAGCAGCAGCAGCATTATCATCATCATCATTTCATCATCAGCATCATCATTTCATCATCAGCATTATCATCAGCATTATCATCATCATCATCATCAGCATCATCATTTCATCATCAGCATTATCATCAGCATTATCATCATCATCATTTCATCATCAGCATTATCATCATCATCATTTCACCGTCATCATTTCATTATCATCATCATCATCATCATTTCATCATCAGCATTATCATTGTCATCATTTCATCAGCATTATCATCATCAACAGCATTATCATCAGCATTATCATCATCATCATCAGCATCATCATCATAATTTCATCATCATCATTATCATCATCATTTCATCATCAGCATTATCATCAGCATTATCATCAGCATTATCATCAGCATTATCATCATCAGCATCATCATCATCATCATTTCATCATCAGCATTATCATCATCATCATTTCATCATCAGCATTATCATCAGCATTATTATCATCATCATTTTATCATTGTTGTTATCATCAACACTATGATATGGCCATCTATAGGCCTTTTGATCAAGTCTTTAGGGAACAGTTCCATACAAACATCATAAAAGTGTCTGCTTTGGATTCGCTACGGAGATTCTTTTTTAACACTAAAAAAAGAAGATAGTATACTAACTATGGTTTTGTGCACATTACAATCGCAGAGTCAATATGATGATGGTGTTGTTTTCAGCTGGCTCACCACGAGGAGAAGCTGATGCTGATGGAGCAAAGTCTGCAGACCACACAGCTGAATGATTTATTATTGTCAACAATGATCAATATGATGATGGTGTTGTTTTCAGCTGGCTCACCACGAGGAGAAGCTGATGCTGATGGAGCAAAGTCTGCAGACCACACAGCTGAATGATTTATTATTGTCAACAATGATCAATATGATGATGGTGTTGTTTTCAGCTGGCTCACCACGAGGAGAAGCTGATGCTGATGGAGCAAAGTCTGCAGACCACACAGCTGAATGATTTATTATGGTCAACAATGATCAATATGATGATGGTGTTGTTTTCAGCTGGCTCACCACGAGGAGAAGCTGATGATGATGGAGCAAAGTCTGCAGACCACACAGCTGAATGATTTATTATTGTCAACAATGATCAATATGGTGATGATGTTGTTTTCAGCTGGCTCACCACGAGGAGAAGCTGATGATGATGGAGCAAAGTCTGCAGACCACACAGCTGAATGATTTATTATTGTCAACAATGATCAATATGGTGATGATGTTGTTTCAGCTGGCTCACCACGAGGAGAAGCTGATGATGATGGAGCGAAGTCTGCAGACCACACAGCTGAATGGTTTATTATTGTCAACAATGATTACCATATTTTTCGGACTATAAGGCGATACTTTTTTCCAAGGCTCTGACACCTGCGCCTTATAATATGACTGATGAAATAATGAGAAAATATAGTAACAACATCTGAAATTCGGGTAAAATTTGGGAGGTGCGCCTTATAGTTAAAAAAATACGGTAATATGGTGATGATGTTGTTTCAGCTGGCTCACCACGAGGAGAAGTTGATGCTGATGGAGCAGAGTCTGCAGACCACACAGGAGCAGCTGAGTCAGCGTGTGGCTGAGGTGGTGCGACACGACCAGACCAACAGAAAACTGCAGGTAAACCGCTGGGAAACTGCAGGTAAACCGCTGGGAAACATGGGGGGAAACTGCAAGTAAACCGCTGGGAAACACGGACGAAAACTGCAGGTAAACCACTGGGAAATATGGTGGAAAACTGCAGGTAAACCACTGGGAAATATGGTGGAAAACTGCAGGTAAACCACTGGGAAATATTGGGGGGAACTGCAGGTAAACCGCTGGGAAATATGGTGGGAAACTGCAGGTAAACCACTGGGAAACACGGTGGAAAACTGCAAGTAAAACACACCTTCGCAATCTGATTTTCTGCAAATTAAGAATTGTGTTTCTTTTATCAAGGTTTATGAATTTAAAAAATATTAATGTGAGGTATGTGTGTGTGTGTCCGCATGTTATCTCAAGGTTGTCATTTTTTTTTTTTTTATAAATTCTATATAATGTCCTTTTCCCCCACACAGGCTGAACTGAAGACGCTTCGTGAGCGTGTGGAAGAAGGAAGAAGTCGTTAATGAATTTGGCATCATTTGTGTGAATGTCCTTTTCCCACACAGGCTGAACTGAAGACGCTGCGTGAGCGTGTAAGCAGCTACGAGGAAGAGTTCCACGAGCAGAAGTGCATGCTGGACAAGGCACGGCGCGACCTGGTGGCCGTTAAAGAGGACTTCCACGGGGCGGTCAGCGAGGGCCAGGCATTCCAGCAGCAGGCCCACAAACTGTCCGTTGAGCTGGACACCACCAGAGAGCAGGAGAAAATGCTGTCTGACCAGGTGAGAACATCGGCGTCGTTTCTGTTTTCGAAATCAAGGGGTCAAGATCAGTGCCTAGAGCTGACATAGTTAACCATTTTGCCGCCAGCCTTTTTTCAGCGAAAAATTTCCATTAAACTCACCTGGGTAGAGAAAAAACATCATCTGCAATATGGGGGATTCCTCTATGACATGTATAAAGTAAGGCCTATCCTTACCTCCCAAATCATCTGCAATATGGGGGATTCCTCTATGACATGGGTAAGGCCTATCCTTGCCTCCCAACATCATCTGCAATATGGGGGATTCCTCTGTGACATGTACAGCGTAAGGCCTATCCTTACTCCCAAACATCATCTGCAATTTTGGGGATTCCTCTGTGACATGTATAGCGTAATGCCTATCCTTACCTCCCAACATCATCTGCAATATGGGGATTCCTCTGTGACATGTATAACAGCGTAAGGCCTATCATTAGCTCCCAACATCATCTGCAATATGGGGGATTCCTCTGTGACATGTATAGCGTAAGGCCTATCCTTACCTCCCAACATCATCTGCAATATGGGATTCCTCTGTGACATGTATAGTAAGGCCTATCCTTACCTCCCAACATCATCTGCAATATGGGGATTCCTCTGTCACATGTATAGCGTAAGGCCTATCTTACCTCATCTGCCATATGGGGATTCTTCTGTGACATGTATAGCGTAAGGCCTATCCTTACCTCCCAACATCATCTGCAAAATATGGGGGGGGGGGGATTCCTCTGTGACATGTATAGCGTAAGGCCTATCCTTACCTCCCAACATCATCTGCAATACGGGGATTCCTCTGTGACATGCGCGTAAGGCCTATCCTTACCTCCCAACATCATCTGCAATATGGGGATTCTCTGTGACATGCATAGCAAGGCCTATCCTTACCTCCCAACATCATCTGCAATATGGGGATTCCTCTGTGACATGTATAGCGTAAGGCCTATCCTTACCTCCCAACATCATCTGCCAATATGGGGATTCCTCTGTGACAGTATAGCAAGGCCTATCCTTACCTCCCAACATCATCTTCAATATTGGGGATTCCTCTGTGGACATGTAATAGCGTAAAGGCGCTATCCTTACCTCCCAACATGATCTGCAATATTGGGATTTCCTCTGTGACATGTATAGCGTAAGTCCTATCCTTTACCTCCCAACATCATCTGCATCAATATGGGGATTTCCTCTGTGACATGGGTAAGGCCTATCCTTACCTCCCAACAACATCTGCAATATGGGGGTTCTCTGTGACATGTATAAGGCCTATCCTTACCTCCCAACATCATCTGCAATATGGGGATTCCTCTGTGACTTGTATAATCGTAAGGCTATCCTTACCTCCCAACATCATCTGCAATACGGGAGATTCCTCTGTGACATGGGGATTCCTCTGTGACATGTATAGCGTAAGGCCTATCCTTACCTCCCAAAATCATGCAATATGGGGGATTCCTCTGTGACATATACTAAGGTCTGTCCTTACCTCCCAACATCATCTGCAATATGGGGATTCCTCTGTGACATGTACAGCGTAAGGCCTATCCTTAAGAACAATCTGCAATTTGGGGGATTCCTCGGTGACATGTATAAGGCATATCCTTACCTCCCAACATCATCTGGCAATATGGGGGATTCCTCTGTGACATGTATGCCTAAGGCCTATCCTTACCTCCCAACATCATCTGCATATATGGGGGATTCCTCTATGACATGTGCTAGCGTAAGGCCTGCCTTACCTCCCCTCCAATGAAGACAACAGGGTCTTTGGATAACAGATCTGTTTTGATGCCTTTTAGTGACATGGGTGTTGAATCATTGTGGTGCTATGCAACATTGGCGGTGAAAGGGTTCTAAGTACAGACTGTGTTGTAGTCATTGAGTCTCCTTGTCACCATTCGTTTTGTCACGAATCTCCTCACTGCGTGTGTGTGTTCTCCCACAGGTGGAGCAGCAGGACTCCATCCTGGGTCAGCTGCAGACGGAGCTGCGGGGGGAGCGGGGGCGGCACCAGGACTGCAGCAAGCAGCTGTCGGCCAGCAGGAAGGCCTGCGCCACCATGGAGGAGGACCTCACCTCCTGCCAGAGACAGATCAGAGACCTGACAAAGTAAAATAGATTTTTCATTGTGATGTTTTTGTACCGCGCGGGGGGGGGGGGGGGGGGGAGGAGGGGTCCTTTTTTTTTCTGGGGGGGGGGGGGCGGTCTTTTGTATAAATAGTTCCTCCACCTTCTGGAAGTTCTGTGCTTTAACTTCCTCTAATCTGTCACTCTCTTTGGTTGACTCCCCTGACTCTGCCTTTTCCCTTTGCTTACTGTCTACTATCTTTCTGCCTTGCCGGTCCATTCTCCTGCCCTTTTTTTTCAAGAAAAACACTTTCAAAAATGATTTCCTCTAGCCGAAGTCAGACATTCAGGGCCTAATTATTTCTTAGTTAGGCGCATAACGACAGCATGATGCATGTTTGTTGTTGCTGATCATTAGGTGCATTTTTACTGGCCAGACAAAGTCTGATCATTGTTTTGTCTGCTCATGTTATTGGATTTTTGTTTCATGTTTTTATTCCATTTCAATTCTGTGTAAAGCGCCCTGTAGCCTACATAGTATATGAATGTTCCTCATTATTATTATTATTATTATTATTATTAAGGGTCCCGTTGTGAAAGCAAGAGACGTCGGTGCAATGATTCCTGCCTTTGTCTGTCTGTACCCTCACGGCCTTTAACCCTTTCAGGTCTGTGTGCCGGACGAGTCGTTGTTGAAGCAGTGTGAGGAGAGCGAAGATCTCCAGCACATGATGTTTGTTAACCCTTTCAGGTCCGTGTGCGGGACGAGTCGTTGTTGAAGCAGCGTGAGGAGAGCGAAGATCTGCAGCAGATGATGTCTGTTAACCCTTTCAGGTCCGTGTGCGGGATGAGTCGCTGTTGAAGCAGCGTGAGGAGAGCGAAGATCTGCAGCAGATGATCCGGGGGCTGAAGGAGGAGGTGGACGACAAGGAGGGGCAGCTGAGGGCCATACAGCTGGATCTACAGAGCGGCAGGAAACAGACCCAGCAGCAGGCACAAGAGGTGGGAGAGAAGGAGAGAGGGAGGGAGAGAGAGAGGGAGTATGTGTGTGATATAAATCGTACAGCTGAGGGTGGTGCCATAGATGATGATGATGGTGATGATGATGATGTTCACAGATCGTGAAATATGAGGACATGGTGTCCCAGATGATAATGTTAATAATGACGATTATGATGATGACAGTGACGATGATGATGATGATGATGATAATAACAGTGACGATGATGATGATGATGGTGATGATGTTCACAGATCGTGAAATATGAGGACATGGTGTCCCAAATGATAATGTTAATGATGACGATTATGATGATGACAGTGACGATGATGATGATGACAGTGACGATGATGATGATGATAGTGACGATAATGATGATGATAATGATGTTCACAGATCGTGAAATATGAGGACATGGTGTCCCAGATGCAGTCGGATCACGACAGGGTTCAGGAACAGCTAAGGAAAAACCAGTCTGATGTGAGTGGAGTGTGTGTGTGTGTATTTAAAATATAAAAAAAATTGGGGGGGGGGGGGGGGGGGGGGGGGCACAGGGTGAGGAGGGTGTGTGGGCACACTTGGAAAACCTAGCTATCAATTTAGTCATACCAGGCAGCGGGATTTCTCCCTGCTCTTACCGACTTTCAACTGCCGTGGGATTTTTACATGCGTAAAGCGCACGGGTCAGACTAGCTTTAAGTCCCCATCCTAAGGACTCGACGTTCAGTTCGATTTTCTTGTCAAACTAGAAAGAAAGGGCGAGGAGGCCTGGATTCGAACCCGGGTCACTCACGTTGCAGTCACCCATGAACATTTGGCAGGCTAATGTCTTAACCACTCTGCCACCTTTGTCTAGTACTTGCCACCGAAGTATATATTCCTCGGCGATAAAGCCGCGCTGCAAACCGGTGGTGCATGCGCAACTACATTATTTTACGGACTATAAGGCGATACTTTTCCCCAGACTGAGACCCCTAGTAAAAATAGTAAGAAACTTTAATAACAACATCTGAATTTTGTGTGAAATTTCATGTGCACTTTATAGTCCTAAAGTATTGTAATGTGTATTTGGTGCTTTTATAGTCGCAGAGGCATCTCTGTGAGATTCGGGTTGTTCCCACCTGGAGAGCGCGTCACAGCCAGAGGCGCGCCACCCATTTTTTTTAATTTGATGCGATTTTTGTGTGAATGATGAGAAAGGAAAGGGGAGGTGGAGGGTAAATTTGGACCAAATGACAACTTCTTCGTTACCACTGGGATTAACGTGTGCTAAGTGCATGGGCACACAGGACCTCGGTTTATCAGTTTCATCCGAAAGACTCCACATTCAGACCGTAACGGCCTAGTGTAAAGTGAGAGGAAAAAATATCCCCTGTACCCAGGTTCGAACTCCGGGTCTACCACGCTCGAGGCGAACGCGTTACCTCTTGTGTCGCTGAAGGGGTTAATTTTGGTCCCGTCAGAGATGAGATTTGTCCTCCAATTGGAGGATTTCCTCCTTCTTGATGGCCCCAGGGGTCATTTTTGAGATGAGATTTTTCCTCCATTTGGAGGATTTCCTCCTTGTTGATGGTCCCAGGGGTCATTGTTGAGATGAGATTTGTCCTCCAATTGGAGGAGGTTCCTCCTTTGTGATGGCCCCAGGGGTCATTTTTTAGATGAGATCTGTCCTCCAGTTGGAGGATTTCCTCCTTGTTGATGGCCCCAGGGGTCATTGTTGAGATGAGATTTGTCCTCCAATTGGAGGAATTCCTCCTTTGTGATGGCACCAGGGGGTCATTGTTGAGATGAGATTTGTCCTCCAGTTGGAGGATTTCCTCCTTGTTGATGGCCCCAGGGGTCATTGTTGAGATGAGATTTGTCCTCCAGTTGGAGGATTTCCTCCTTTTTGATGGCCCCAGGGGTCATTGTTGAGATGAGATCTGTCCTCCAATTGGAGGATTTCCTCCTTTGTTGATGGCCCCAGGGGTCATTGTTGAGATGAGATTTTGTCCTCCAGTTGGAGGATTTCCTCCTTGTTGATGGCCCCAGGGGTCATTGTTGAGATGAGATGTTTCCTCCAGTTGGAGGATTTCCTCCTTTTTGATGGCCCCAGGGGTCATTTTTGAGATGAGATTTGTCCTCCAATTGGAGGATTTCCTCCTTTTTGATGGCCCCAGGGGTCATTGTTGAGATGAGTTTTGTCATCCCGTTGGAGGATTTCCTCCTGTTGATGGCCCCAGGGTGTCATTGTTGAGATGGATTTCCTCCAATTGGAGGCATTTTCCTCCTTTGTGATGGCCCCAGGGGTCATTGTTGAGATGAGATTTTTCCTCCATTTGGAGGATTTCCTCCTTGTTGATGGGCCCAGGGGGTCATTGTTGAGATGAGATGTTTCCTCCAGTTGGAGGATTTCCTCCTTGTTGATGGCCCCAGGGGTCATTGTTGAGATGAGATTTGTCCTCCAATTGGAGGATTTCCTCCTTTTTGATGGCCCCAGGGGTCATTGTTGAGATGAGATTTGTCCTCCAGTTGGAGGAGTTCCTCCTTGTTGATGGCCCCAGGGGGGTCATTGTTGAGATGAGATTTGTCCTCCAATTGGAGGATTTCCTCCTTGTTGATGGCCCCAGGGGTCATTGTTGAGATGAGATGTGTCCTCCAGTTGGAGGAGTTCCTCCTTGTTGATGGCCCCAGGGGTCATTGTTGAGATGAGATCTGTCTTCCAGTTGGAGGAGTTCCTCCTTGTTGATGGCCCCAGGGGTCATTGTTGAGATGAGATTTGTCCTCCAATTGGAGGATTTCCTCCTTGTTGATGGCACCAGGGGTCAGTGTTGAGATGAGATTTGTCCTCCAATTGGAGGATTTCCTCCTTGTTGATGGCCCCAGGGGTCATTTTTGAGATGAGATTTGTCCTCCAGTTGGAGGATTTCCTCCTTTTTGATGGCCCCAGGGGGTCATTGTTGAGATGAGATTTGTCCTCCAGTTGGAGGATTTCCTCCTTGTTGATGGCCCCAGGGGTCATTGTTGAGATGAGATTTGTCCTCCAGTTGGAGGATTTCCTCCTTTTTGATGGCCCCAGGGGTCATTGTTGAGATGAGATTTGTTCCTCCAATTGGAGGATTTCCTCCTTTTTGATGGCCCCAGGGGTCATTTTTGAGATGAGATTTGTCCTCCAGTTGGAGGATTTCCTCCTTGTTGATGGCCCCAGGGGTCATTGTTGAGATGAGATTTGTCCTCCAGTTGGAGGATTTCCTCCTTGTTGATGGCCCCAGGGGTCATTGTTGAGATGAGATATGTCCTCCAGTTGGAGGATTTCCTCCTTTTTGATGGCCCCAGGGGTCATTGTTGAGATGAGATGTTTCCTCCCATTGGAGGATTTCCTCCTTGTTGATGGCCCCAGGGGTCATTGTTGAGATGAGATATGTCCTCCAGTTGGAGGATTTCCTCCTTGTTGATGGCCCCAGGGGTCATTGTTGAGATGAGATTTGTCCTCCAATTGGAGGATTTCCTCCTTTTTGATGGCCCCAGGGGTCATTGTTGAGATGAGATTTGTCCTCCAGTTGGAGGATTTCCTCCTTGTTGATGGCCCCAGGGGTCATTGTTGAGATGAGATCTGTCCTCCAATTGGAGGATTTCCTCCTTTTTGATGGCCCCAGGGGTCATTTTTGAGATGAGATTATTGTCCTCCAGTTGGAGGAGTTCCTCCTTGTTGATGGCGCCCCCAGGGGTCATTGTTGAGATGAGATTTGTCCTCCAGTTGGAGGATTTCCTCCTTTTTTGATGGCCCCAGGGGTCATTGTTGAGATGAGATTTGTCCTCCAGTTGGAGGATTTCCTCCTTGTTGATGGCCCCAGGGGTCATTGTTGAGATGAGATTTGTCCTCCAGTTGGAGGATTTCCTCCTTGTTTGATGGCCCCAGGGGTCATTTTTGAGATCAGTGTTGTCCTCCAATTGGAGGATTTCTCCTTGTTGATCTGGCCCCAGGGGTCATTGTTGAGATGAGATTTGTCCTCCAATTGGAGGAGTTCCTCCTTGTTGATGGCCCCAGGGGTCATTGTTGAGATGAGATTTGTCCTCCAATTGGAGGAGTTCCTCCTTGTTGATGGCCCCAGGGGTCATTGTTGAGATGAGATTTGTCCTCCAGTTGGAGGAGTTCCTCCTTGTTGATGGCCCCAGGGGTCATTGTTGAGATGAGATTTGTCCTCCAGTTGGAGGAGTTCCTCCTTGTTGATGGCCCCAGGGGTCATTGTTTGAGATGAGATTTGTCCTCCAGTTGGTAGGATTTCCTCCTTGTTGATGGCTCCAGGGGTCAGTGTTGAGATGAGATTTGTCCTCCAATTGGAGGATTTCCTCCTTGTTGATGGCCCCAGGGGTCATTGTTGAGATGAGATATGTCCTCCAGTTGGAGGATTTCCTCCTTTTTGATGGCCCCAGGGGTCAGGTGTTGAGATGAGATTTGTCCTCCAGTTGGAGGATTTCCTCCTTGTTGATGGCTCCAGGGGTCAGTGTTGAGATGAGATTTGTCCTCCAGTTGGAGGAGTTCCTCCTTGTTGATGGCTCCAGGGGTCAGTGTTGAGATGAGATTTGTCCTCCAGTTGGAGGATTTCCTCCTTGTTGATGGCCCCAGGGGTCATTGTTGAGATGAGATTTGTCCTCCAATTGGAGGATTTCCTCCTTTTTGATGGCCCCAGGGGTCATTGTTGAGATGAGATTTGTCCTCCAATTGGAGGATTTCCTCCTTTGTGATGGCACCAGGGGTCATTGTTGAGATCAGATTTGTCCTCCAGTTTGGAGGAGTTCCTCCTTGTTGATGGCCCCAGGGGTCATTGTTGAGATGAGATTTGTCCTCCAATTGGAGGATTTCCTCCTTGTTGATGGCCCCAGGGGTCATTTTTGAGATGAGATTTGTCCTCCAGTTGGAGGAGTTCCTCCTTGTTGATGGCCCCAGGGGTCATTGTTGAGATGAGATTTGTCCTCCAATTGGAGGATTTCCTCCTTGTTGATGGCCCCAGGGGTCATTGTTGAGATGAGATTTGTCCTCCAGTTGGAGGAGTTCCTCCTTGTTGATGGCCCCAGGGGTCATTGTTGAGATGAGATTTGTCCTCCAGTTGGAGGAGTTTCCTCCTTGTTGATGGCCCCAGGGGTCATTGTTGAGATGAGATATGTCCTCCAATTGGAGGATTTCCTCCTTGTTTGATGGCCCCAGGGGTCATTGTTGAGATGAGATTTGTCCTCCAGTTGGAGGATTTCCTCCTTTTTGATGGCCCCAGGGGTCATTTTTGAGATGAGATTTGTCCTCCAGTTGGAGGATTTCCTCCTTGTTGATGGTCCCAGGGGTCATTGTTGAGATGAGATTTGTCCTCCAATTGGAAGAGTTCCTCCTTTTTGATGGCCCCAGGGGTCACTTCAGAGATGAGATTTGTCCTCCAATTGGAGGGATTTCCTCCTTTTTTGATGGCCCCAGGGGTCATTGTTGAGATGAGATCTGTCCTCCAGTTGGAGGATTTCCTCCTTGTTTGATGGACCCAGGGGTCATTTTTGAGATGAGATTTGTCCTCCAGTTGGAGGAGTTCCTCCTTGTTGATGGCTCCAGGGGTCATTGTTGAGATGAGATTTGTCCTCCATTTGGAGGATTTCCTCCTTGTTGATGGCCCCAGGGGTCATTGTTGAGATGAGATTTGTCCTCCAGTTGGAGGAGTTCCTCCTTGTTGATGGCCTCAGGGGTCATGTGAGATGAGAATGTTTCCTCCCAATTGGGGATTTCCTCCCTGTTGAGGGCCCCAGGGGTTCATTGGTGAGACTGTGAGATTTGTCCTATGGAGGATTTCGCCTGTTGATGGCCCCAGGGGCCATGTTGAGAGGAGATTTGTCCTCCAGTTGGAGGGTTCTCCTGGTGATGGCCCAGGGGTCAGAGGTTGAGATGAGATTTGTCTCAGTTGGAGGAGTTCCTCCTGTTGATGGCCTCCAGGGTGTTAGTGTTGAGATGAGATTTTTCCTCCATTTGGAGGATTTCCTCCTTGTTGATGGCTCCAGGGGTCATTGTTGAGATGAGATTTGTCCTCCAGTTGGAGGATTTCCTCCTTGTTGATGGCCCCAGGGGTCATTGTTGAGATGAGATTTGTCCTCCAATTGGAAGATTTCCTCCTTTTTGATGGCCCCAAGTGTCATTTTTGAGATGAGATTGTCCTCAGTTGAGGAGTTCCTCATGCTGATGGCTCCAGGGGTCATTGTTGAGATGAGATTTGTCCTCCAGTTGGAGGATTTCCTCCTTGTTGATGGTCCCAGGGGTCATTGTTGAGATGAGATGTTTCCTCCAGTTGGAGGAGTTCCTCCTTGTTGATGGCTCCAGGGGTCATTGTTGAGATGAGATTTGTCCTCCAGTTGGAGGATTTCCTCCTTTTTGATGGCCCCAGGGGTCATTGTTGAGATGAGATCTGTCCTCCAGTTGGAGGATTTCCTCCTTGTTGATGGCCCAGGGGTCATTTTTGAGATGAGAGTGTCTTCCAGTTGGAGGATTTTCTCCTTTGTGATGGCCCCAGGGGTCATTGTTGAGATTTCCAGTTGGAGGATTTCCTCCTTGTTGATGGCCCCAGGGGTCATTTTTGAGATCAGTGTAAATCTGTTGAGGAAATGTGGGGTAGGGGGTGTAGAAGTGAAAATGCGGTGAAAAGTTTGATAGATGTTTTGTTCTCAATGAGAGTCTTAGTGGGATTTTTTTCACGCCAGAGGGCATGACACTCGTGTGGGGCTAATCCTCTGTATATTCTTAGTTGGGGATAAAGAAAGAGAGAGAGAGAGGGAGGTGTCCCACCATCTCTCTCTCACTCACTATGCCCAACTAAGAAAATCGCGTGATAAGCCCCTAGTGCATTGACTGCCCTCTGGCGTGAAAAAAATCGCCAGAAGTCGACCATTGGTTCATTCTGACTTGTCTGTCTGTTTTTCTCTCTCTACGCCTCTCTCTCTCTCTGTCTCAGAAAAATCACTATCCCTGAGCCAGTGGTCTTCGTAATTTCACAAATGTTTGTAGGCTCAAAGGAGATTAATTTTTTATTTTGCTGTCTCGGAGGTTGATTTTTTACAGTTTCAAGCGCTAAATTGCCCTCTGACCCCCATCAGAGGCTTTTTTCCTCCTTTTTGGTTCTCTGAGAATCTCATTCCTGTCGGTGTCCAGCTGGGAGACTACGATGATGTGAGAACTTTGAACTTTTCCGCGAGCAATCGGGTAGCGAATGATCAGAATGATGCCGACTACACGGACTAGAGTTTTGTGGGGTCTGACTCGATGTCGACTCCGAGTCGTGTCGAGTGTTGTTCGTCCGCGGATTGGACTCTGGAGTATCTGATGTCTGAAGGGGTTAACTGTGGTCGGTGTGCAGCTGATGCAGAGTGAGCAGACGTGTCACGATCTGCGGGTCCAGCTGACCACGGTCCAGGGGCACCACAAGGAGGGCATGGAGCAGCTGGCCGACCGCTCCAGGCACCTGGCCGCGCATAAAACAGAGCTGGGCAGGTTGCAGCAGCACAGCGCTTCTATGGAGGATGAGGTACAGTTGTCATTAATAGTACTATTGTGATTAATAATTTGTTATGTTTGTTGATATTATTATTAGCCACTGCAACTAGGGTTATTAACGCCCTTGATGGCAAGAGTTAATCCCTTGTTGATCAGTATCCAAAAGGGCATTCACTCTTGCAAAAGGCAGCCATTAATTGGCCTCAAATAGGGTTATTGGCGAGAGTTATGTCCTTGTTTGGTCAGTACTCAACCATCTTCCCCCACCCACCAAGGGCATTCACTCTTGCAAAAGGTGTTCTTTGCAGTGGCCAATAGCACGGTGCAATTAACGACTGCTCACGACACCTCGATGCTCATAAAACGGCTTGCTTGATTACAACAGCAGAATGCTTCTATGGCTAAATTAGTTTCTTTCTCCTTCTTCTTCTCCTCCTTCTTTTTCGCTTTCTTCTTTTTTCCCTGTTTTTCGCCCCTCCTTGTTCTTGTTCTTCTTCTTTGCCTTCTTCTTGTTTTTTACGTTCAGTTTCTGACCCTCTTTCTCTCCAGATCCCTAGGTATAAGCTTTCAACTGTTGGTCGGTGCTCTTTTGCTGTCTCAGTACTGACATCTTGGAACAAACTTCCTCTTTCCCTCCGTCAGCGACCGACCCTCTCTGCTTTCAAATCTAACCTCAAAACCCACCTGTTCCCCCGTCATTGAAGCTCCACTCTCTTTCTCATCTCTCTCTTGCCCTTAGGTCTGTTTCTGCTGTATACCATTTATGTCATACATGTGTGTTCGCTTTGTATTGCATTTTTGTTTGAATGCGTTATGAATGCTAACGTGTGTGTGCACTTTGATTTGATTTCTATCAAGATTCAGCGCCATATAAATGCTGTTGTTGTTAATGATAAAATACATTGAAGCATCTTTGCTCTCTGCTTCCAACACCTCGCCACTCACAATCCAAAGCGAATTTCACTTGCAACAGCGCAGTGTCTCCAGAGGAGGTTTTATAGAAATAAACTTTGAGAAAAATGTAAATATAGATGATAGCTGCCACTGTTATTGCTTTTTGGCTCACTCGAAGTTAACACGAAGTGAGTCTATAGTATGATAGCTGTTCGGTTGTGTATGTGTGTTGCATCCTTGGTCTAATCTCCAAACTTTAACGTTGACATTTTCTTGGGAAATAGAAGGCGTACATTGTTGAAACTTTGCATACACATTGATGTTTATGCAAGCTTTCAAATCGTAATGGTTTCGTTGTATGTTGTGTGTCTTTGTTTGTGTGTTTATGTTGTGTGTGTGTGTGTGTGTGTGTGTGTGTGTGTGTGTGTGTGTGTGTGTGTGTGTCTGATGTGTGTGTGTGTGTGTGTGTCTGGTGTGTGTGTGTGTGTGGTATGTGTGCATGTGTGTGTGTGTGTGTGTGTCTGTGGTGTGTGTGTGTGTGTGGTATGTGCGCATGTGTGTGTCTGTGGTGTGTGTTCCACAGATGCAGGTGTATGAAGACAAAGTGCGGAAGCAGCAGGTGGAGCTGAAGAAGATGCAGGAGATGAACAATTCAGCAGAGGAGGAGGTCAGTGACCTTCATTCAACAACAACAACAAAAATAAATAAATAAATAAACGATTAAATAAATTAAAAATAAATAAATAAATACAAAAGAAAGAAACTGTGTAACAGTTACATCACTTGAAGAGTGTTTCACCAACCTGTGAGTCAGTTTAGCCTCCAGTCAGGGAAAAAAAACACCTAAAAAATAACAACACTGATAACGAAAAAGGTGATGATGTTATGAAAAGAGTAGCGACAACATCGATGATGATAACGTTGTTACAGTTACCACAGGCTGAAATTCAGTGTAGCCCCTACTAGTCAGGAAAGAAAAACAACGCAAAATAACAACACTGATAATGATAATGATGACGATGATGTTGTCATTGACGATGATGATGGTGATGATGATAGTGACGATGATGATGATGATAATGATGATGATGGTGACGATGATGATGATGATGATGATGCCAATGATGATGCTGATGACGATGATGATTATGACGATGCTGATGACAATGATGATGATGGTGACGATGATGCCAATGATGATGATGATGATGCTGGTGGTGATGATGATGATGATGGTGACGATGATGATGTCAATGTTACAGTTACAGCACGTTGAGGAGCGCTACACCAGCCTTCAGGTGGACCTGGTCTCCAGTAAATAACAAGACGATAATGATGATGATGATGACGATATTGATGACGATGATGATGTCAATGTCACAGTTACAACACTTTGAGGAGCGCTACACCAGTCTGCAGGTCGACCTGGTCTCCAGTCAGGAAAAACAGAAACAGGCGCTGGCGGAACTCGGGGCCAAGGAAGAAGAACTGGTCGTAGTGCGGGTGGAGTTGTCTTCCATGCAGGAAAAACTCAAGACGGTAATGGAGGAGGTAGGTTTTAGTCGATCGAGAAAAAGAAAATCTTACTGTATTCCTCTTTAAGTTTTGAGTGTGTGTGTGTGGTCTTTTACCATCAAGAATGCATTGAAATTTAGGGATATCGTTTCTGGTGAGACAATAATTTGGACATTTTCTTTTTAAGTAGTATGCAAACACAACGCATGTTTGTGTTGTGTGTGTGTGTGATGCGTTCATGTAGGCCCCTATATGAGTGTATGTATGCATGGTGTGTGTGTGCGTGCATGCGTGTGTGTTGTTTGTGTGTGTGTGTTGTTTATGTGTGTATGTTGTTGTGAATATATACTGTTATTTCATGCTTGCGAATTGTGTGACAATGCATACTTGTATTAGGCCTATTATAAGTAGTAGTAGTAGTCACAGCAGTTGTTGCTGATTGTTATGTGCATTTTTACCGGCCAAACGAAGTCTGACTGGTATTTTGTCTGCTCATGTTATTGGATTTTTGTTTCATGTTTTTATTCCATTTCAATTCTGTGTAAAGCGCCCTGTAGTCTATATAGTAGGATGGGCACTATATAAATTTTCCTCATTATTATTATTATTAATATCACAGAGTGTCACAATATACCCAGTGATGTCCCGAGGCCCCGGTCATAGGCCATTGACCTATTATTCCCTGTCAGGACGAATGTTTGATTAAATTTTTAACATTGGCACGCTTTGTCCTATTGGTTTCTGCAAGAGCCAGGACATTGTCCTGTTGATTTCTCTTGTCTTGGGACAGTTTGTCCTATCACTTTTCGATCCTTGGTGCATCATTGCGTACCATGAATTTTGTGTGTGGACATTTTCAGTTGAACATATATCCCAATTATCGCAGTGCTAACGAGGAGATCCAACATGACTGATGACAATATAGCACTACACATCATGTATGCAATATTTTGGTGATTTCAGTCCAACAAGCTGGGTAGTAGGAGATCCAATGTGAATGACAATATAATACCATACAAGTATTATCAATAATTTATGCAATATTTTGATGATTTCAGTCCAACAAGCTGGGTAACGAGGGAGAGCTGCTTCGTCACAATTACCGCAGCGCTAATGAGGAGATCCAGGGGCTGCGCGTGGCGCTAGAGGAGTCGAGGGCCAACGGGGATCGTCTGCACAGAGAGAGCGAACTGGTGGTGCAGAACGTCAACACCTGGGTCCAGGAACAAAAGTCAGGGGCTTCTCTGTCTGTCTCTGTCTGTGTCTGTCCCTCTTTCTAGCCTCTCTCTCACTGTGCATCTGTCTGTCTGTCTGTGTCTGTCCCTCTTTCTAGCCTCTCTCTCACTGTGTCTGTCTGTTTCTGTCTTACTTTCTGTGTCTGTCCCCTCTTTCTAGCCTCTCTCTCACTGTGCGTCTGTCTGTCTTTCTGTGTCTGTCCCTCTTTCTAGCCTCTCTCTCACTGTGTCTGTCTGTTTCTGTCTTACTTTCTGTGTCTGTCCCTCTTTCTAGCCTCTCTCTCACTGTGCGTCTGTCTGTCTTTCTGTGTCTGTCCCTCTTTCTAGCCTCTCTCTCACTGTGTCTGTCTGTTTCTGTCTTACTTTCTGTGTCTGTCCCTCTTTCTAGCCTCTCTCTCACTGTGTCTGTCTGTTTCTGTCTTACTTTCTGTGTCTGTCCCTCTTTCTAGCCTCTCTCTCACTGTGTGTCTGTTTCTGTCTGTCTTTCTGTGTCTGTCCCTCTTTCTAGCCTCTCTCTCACTGTGTCTGTCTGTTTCTGTCTTACTTTCTGTGTCTGTCCCTCTTTCTAGCCTCTCTCTCTCACTGTGCGTCTGTCTGTCTTTCTGTGTCTGTCCCTCTTTCTAGCCTCTCTCTCACTGTGTGTCTGTTTCTGTCTTACTTTCTGTGTCTGTCCCTCTTTCTAGCCTCTCTCTCACTGTGTGTCTGTTTCTGTCTTACTTTCTGTGTCTGTCCCTCTTTCTAATCTCTCTCTCTCTCTGTCTGTCTGTCTGCCTTTCTGTTTCTATCTTACATTCTGTGTCTGTCCCACTTTCTAACCTCTCTCTCTCTCTGTCTGTCTGTCTGCCTTTCTGTTTCTATCTTACATTCTGTGTCTGTCCCTCTTTCTAACCTCTCTGTCTGTCTGTCTGCCTTTCTGTTTCTGTCTTACATTCTGTGTCTGTCCCTCTTTCTAACCTCTCTCTCTGTCTGTCTGTCTGTCTGCCTTTCTGTTTCTATCTTACTTTCTGTGTCTGTCCCACTTTCTAACCTCTCTCTCTCTCTCTCACTGTCTGTCTGCCTTTCTGTGTCTGTCCCTCTTTCTAACCTCTCTCTCTCTCTCTCTCACTGTCTGTCTGTCTGCCTTTCTGTGTCTGTCCCTCTTTCTAACCTCTCTCTCTCTCTCTCACTGTCTGTCTGTCTTACATTCTGTGTCTGTCCCTCTTTCTAACCTCTCTCTCTCTCTCTCACTGTCTGTCTGTCTTACATTCTGTGTCTGTCCCTCTTTCTAACCTCTCTCTCTCTCTCTCTCTGCGTCTGTCTGTCTGACTTTTTCTGTCTCTTTGTGAGATTTTTTCTTTCTGTGGCTCTCCTTTTTTTTATGTATATGTGTGTGTGCATGTTCGTGTGCGCATGTGTATGTATGTGTGTGTGTGTCAGTGAATCTTGTGGGTGTATTGATGAGTACTATGCAAAGCATGCCCGTGTGTGTGTGCGTGTGCGCGTGCATGCGTGAGAGAGAGAGAGAGAACAAACTATCAAGATCTATAGCTTGTGTTCTTGTACAATATTTATCATCAGCGATCATCAAGATCCTTCTCTGGAAGAAAATAATGAGTATGTTTGTTATAATTTGTTATTACTTTTCTTATTATTTTTTGTAGTTATTAAAAGTTGTGGTTTGTCTTGATGTTTTTTTTGGTATTGTTTTTCTTCAAATTAGAACTTGTTTTGTTCAAATATTTGCTCATTTCTGGCATGGTTTTTTTCCATTGGCATGCAAATTTAACTCAACCCGACTCAATTCAACAGAACTTTATTGTATCAAAAAGAGAGATTACTCGTGGCAACGCCTGTGATCCAAATGTATTCTTTACATTTGACTGATATGGTGTTGTTGGTGTTTGTTGTCTTACCCTGGCTTAAAGACTCCAGGGATCATCCCAACAGCCGAAACACTTGAACACTATGGTACAAATGCACCAGCAAGGGATGAGAACATTACGTGTGTGACCGTTTTTGATTACCTCGCCATGTGGGCAGTCACACTCCGACTTCGGAGGAGTTATGGTGTTATTGATAGATAATGCATGCAAACCCAAACTTGTATTTACTTTAAGTCGAAACAAGGCAGATCTTTAAAAAATATTTTAAAAATCATAATTTACGCATATTATTTAGAAAATGACATTTGTGTAAATCTTTCAAATTTGAATGTTAATTTTAAATTTCATAATTAGCTACAAGGAAAATAAAGACAATTATAAAATGTAAAAGGTTGATTTATGCAACATTGTTACGTAAAAACAAAGAAAAAAAGTAAACAAATCAAAGGGAAAATAACTTAAAATACAGTTTCATATTCTTTTCTTTTTCTTGCTGTCCCATCTTCTGGGCCGTACAGTAGCGTTGCTCCCACGCCGCTCGTTCTGAATCCCAATTCACAGCTACACCCCGGTTTGTTCAAGTCTTGAGACCAGCAGTTCAAGGGGAGCGAATCTATCAGTTTCATATTCTTGCCAGCATCTGAATTTATCCCAGTTTTTCACATTTTACTTGTGATATCACGTGGTCGGATTTTAAACTGTCATCTTATGTGCTCAAATTTTGACGTGGTGACAGCCCTGACATGGCCGTAGCAGTCGACGGGGCTATGAACAACATCAAATAAACAATTCACATTTTTATTTTTACTATTAAATTTTCTAGCAAAATTGGCAAATTATCTAAAAGGTTATCCTTTATTAAGTGAAGTTGGTGTACTTTGTCTGAGGTTGATTAGCGAGGTAGAGCGTGTCCTCATAGCAGTAAAGAATCGTTTTTTTCACTTACATTTTCTATTAACTTAAAAAAATATTTGAATTGAAAAAGACTACTTAGAGTACCAAGGGGGGTTGCGTACCCCTCAAAATGACGCAAACAATGATGCAAGCATGACATGATTTCTCTACAATCTCTACAATTTAGTGTACTCAAACAACGCGCAGACCTGTCAGTACTCTAGTATTCTTTTCTTTTTTCTTTTTTTTCAGATTGGCCAATGAGAAGCTTGGTAACAAAATCAGGTATGTACTGATTTGTAATCAGAGTTCTGGTGATTTATTTATTAAGTGTTGGGATCTGTTGATGCATTTGTGTATGTGTTTATCAATGTATTGCAATGCGTGTGTTTGGTGTACATGGAAGGAGTGAATGTGAGGGTGTGTGTCTTTGTGTGTGTGTGTCTTTCTGTGTCTTTGTGAGTGAGTGAGTGTGTGTGTGTGTGTGTGTGTTTACTTTCTCTGAACTTCAAGATTCTTGCAGCAGAACAGTGATAGGAAAAGGTGTTTATATGATGGTAAACTACTACACACAGAAGGTAACATGAAATAAGGACACCCCCCTTCACAATTGAGCACACACATACACATAATCTCCCCCTCTCTCTTTCTGAACATTTTCTTGCCATTTTTCTTTTCTGTATCCTTCTTCTTCTTTTTCAATCTCTCTGACAGTTTCCTGTCAATTATGAAGCGCAGATGCGTCATGCTGCCATTATGCGCCTAACTAACAAATAGCTAGGCCCAGCATGTCCGACTTTCGGCTGGAGGAAAAAAATTTGAAAGTGTTTTGGGTTGTTTTAAAGGCAGGAGAATGGACTGGTAAGGCAGAAAGATAGTAGATGACAGTAAGCAAAGGGAAAAGGCAGAGTCAAAGAGAGTGACAGATTAGAGGAAGTTACAAGCACAGAACTTCCAGAAGGTGGGGCTATTTATACAAAAGACCCCCCAGTATCCCCACGGGGGGGGGGGGGGGAGTGTCCTTCTCAGGACGTGATCGTGACCGTGGTTTATGTTGACCCATCTTTGTTGGCAGCAAATGTTTTAACTGTCAATAATATCTTCAATAACATGTTTTCTTGAACATTATTGTTGTTGTCTGAATCCTGTCATCTTCTGTTGTATTGCAGAGAACAAAGCAAGGCCATCATGTGTCTCACCAACGAAAAAGAGTAAGTCTGTTTTCATTTGATCTCTTCCGGAACCTCCATTATCGAGTCGATGTTGTTGTGCCTAGGAAAACCTTACGATGTTTTATCGAAATTCGCAAGGAAGAGGATTACTAAGTGATGGTCATGATATTTGGTGTTGGAAAGTAGTGAGGATGATTGTGAAACTAGTGACAGTGTGCCTGTGGCTTCGACAAGTCAAGAGACTGAGTCTGTTGGTTGTGGGAGGGGTAGGGGGTGTCGTCGAATGCAGCCAGGTGTGGGGGGGCATGTAAACAATGAATCGTTCCCGTTTTTCAAGTCGGCATGTAAAAAGTGTTATTCCTATCAACTTATAAATTACATAGCGATATTATGCGAATTAAACAGCCTTTTTTCAGTAAGTAACCAAAATTTGGTCCCAAAAGGACATCATTCAGCTACGTAAGACGCGTTTGTTTACAACCACCCAATTTCTATGAGTAGTACCGCGGCAGGCTCGAGCCTGCACTGAGAATTAGCTGAGGCAGCGTCAGTCACAATAGTATTAATGAATAAAACTACACTTTTTGCACAAAAACTACTCATTTCAGCTATCCAGACTACTCAAGACTTGTGTAGGTGGTAAACAGGTCTGATTTATTTGATTGATAACGAATTTTAAAAGTTTCACTCAGCTAAAGTTTAGGCTCACCTCGGAGCTTTCATCTGAATTTGTTGTGCCTAGGAAAACCTTACAATATTTCATCGAAATTCTCAAAGAAGAGTCTTTGAAGAGGATTACTAAGTGACCGTCATGATATTTGGTGTTGGTGTCTTCCACTTCTTGATAATTAAACGGCTAAGCTCTCTGTAATGAAATATAACATATTTTTCGGACTATAGCATAGGCGTCAACCTATACGGTTTTCCCGTATTGCTGTACGGGAAAACCATGATTTGGGGTCTGTACGGCCATATATCAGTTTCAATACGGGTAAAACTGATTTAGATCTTGCCTAATTCAATCGGTCAAAACAGGGGAAGTTCACTCTACCATCAGCTCTCGTAGCCTATCGACTCGTGTGTTTGAGCAGACATACAGCACTTAGAACACTGTGCGTCATTCTAAAAATTTGATGTCATTTATATTTTTACGTCACATTTTGCAAGTTTTATCATTTTGTGTCCACTGACCACCCCTAATTTTTCTTTAAAAAAAATGTTTGCAAGTCGCTGACTCGCATCCTGCGGTTTCAAGCTCCGACGCCATTGCTGCATTGTTGCTATGGTATTTGACCGAGTAATGGAGGTAAGCAACTCTAATTTTCACGAAGTGCTCTCCCCTAGTTTTTTCCCGAAAATCGTCTATTGCTTATCAGCGTGGTTTGGGGATGTGTTTTTCAGGATGTTTTCAGGAGCTAGGTGTTTCAGGATGTTTTCAGGATGTGTTTCAGGGTGTTTTCAGGATGTGTTTCAGGATGTTTTCAGGATGTGTTTCAGGGTGTTTTCAGGATGTGTTTCAGGGTGTTTTCAGGATGTTTTCAGGATGTGTTTCAGGGTGTTTTCAGGGTCGTTTGTTTTGTTTCCCCCCAGGATGCTGATGGAGCAGGTTCAGAAGCTGCAGAAGCAGAACAACAAGCTGCGGGTAGAATTGGAGGACCGGCAGACGGAGGGGGAAAAACTCCGGGTAAGGCTGCACCGTGTCTCTACATTCTCACCCCCCACCCCCCTACCCTGTTTCCTCTCAGAAGCTCACCTTATACATAATTATTCCCAAACCCTTCATTATTAGGTACTTTATAGTCACAGAGGCGTCTCTGTTAAATTCGGGTTGCTCCCACCTGGAGAGCACGTCGCAGCCAGAGGCGCGCCACCCAATTTATTTTTTTGCATGCGATTTTTTGTGTGACTGATGATGAAGGAAAAGGGGGGGGGGGGGGGGGTGTAATTTTGACCAAATGACAACTTTTTCGTTGCCACTGGGTTTAACGTGTGCTAAGTGCATGGGCACAGGGGACCTCGGTTTATCGTCTCATTCGAAAGACTCCATGTTCAGACCGTAAGGCCTAGTGCAAAGTGAGAGGAAAAATCCCCCCGTACCCAGGTTCGAACTCGGGTGACACAAGGCGAACACTTTACCTCTGTGCCACTCTCGTGTCATTGCCTGTGTCAAAAGTCCATGGAATTAACGCCTTCGTTGCCAGAGGGAAACTGAGAAATTACCAATTTTCTTATTATAAAATTTTAAAGAGACCTGTTAGACTCAATCTGAGAAAATGGTCTGGAGATATATCTTTTCCTGACTTGTCTAAACCAAAAAAAAAACAACAACAGCATTGCAGGGCCGTGACATCAGAAGTTATGGCATCATCAATGACATCACACACAGCCTGTAGTAGACAGTGAAGGGGTTAAAGGGGCACCCTGACGGATGAGTTTTTGCAAGAAACACATTCGAGATCACCAGGAAAACACCCTTTACAGAGATCACAACACTCACTTTGCTCTGGTTTCCTAGAAATCAAACCATCAAATCGGCGATTCCTCCTTGGCGGAGGTGCTGGAAGTCAGATTTTTTCAGTGAAAGAGAAGGCACATGCCTTCTCTTTTCTAATGGCTGCCTGAGTTTAGACCAAATCGTTTGCACAAAATTGTCCACAATACAAGCCTTTTTTATACAGTTTACCAAAAGGAGTTTCGCTCACAACAAAGGAAATAACTCCTTTTTTTTTTTACTGCACTACAAAGAAAAAACGCTTCAACCACTGTCTCAGTGGCCTCCACCCACCCCATCCAAAAATGGCTTCTCTCTCCTCCGGCAACTCCGCCAAGGAGGAAATCGCCGTTTTGACGGTTTGCTTTATAAGAAACCAGAGCAAAGTGAGTGTTTCGATCCTTGAAAAGGCTGTCTTTCTGGTGATCTCGACGTGTTTCTTGCAAAAACTCATCCGTCAGGGTGCCCCTTTAAAGCACAAAGCTCTTCTCGTGTGTAAGGTGAAGGACGGTGGTGTTTCGTACTGTTGCAGGCACTGCAGAGTCACTCTGCTCACCAACAAGTGCTGCTCAACCAGCTGAAGGGAAGGCTGGAAGAACATGAGTAAGAGTTCGTCATCAGTAATCAGCATCGTCACTGTCATTATCACCACCATCGTCAGCATCATCATCTATCGTCAGCCGTCATTATCATCATCATCATCGTCAGCCGTCATTATCATCATATCATTATCGTCGTCATCATCATCATAATCATCGTCGTCATCATCATTATCATCATTCATCATCATCCATCATCATCATTTTTTTCATCAGTATCATCACCATCATCATATCATTTTAAATATGATCATTCTCATCATCATCATCATACATCACACCATCATCATATCATTTTAAATATGATCATTTTCATCATCATCATCATCTACATCTCGCTATGCATAAATGTTTATGCTAAAACTAGCTGAAAGGGAAGTCTTATGCTAAAAAAAAAGAGTAGAGAGTATATTGAACTCATCTATTGCCTGTAAAATGTTTGTTTTTTTAAATCATCTTTTTACTTTCTTTTTTTTGGTTTTTTGGAGGGGGTGTATGTTTGTTCACCGTGTGTGTGTGTGTGTGGCACGTTTGTGCCATTTGCATGTATGTGTGTTCAAGTGTGTGCTTGCATGCGTTTGTGTGTTACTAAATGGTACAGAATGTGTAGTGAAGAGTGTTTGCCTGACCTTGTGCCGTAGGGTGGAACAAGACCAGGACAAGAAAACCAAGGTGGCCACCATTGAAGATCTGCACCAACGATTGAAGGCAAACATCGAGAACACACAGCTGCTTAACTCACAGGTAACACACACACACACACACACACACACACACCCCATCTCTTTCATTGTCATCCGCCTCATCTCTATCAATCATCTTAAAAAGATAGCATCCCCAAAAAAGTTGTCGAATTCTGTGGCCTTGTGTGGCCCTACTTTTATGGTATCCTGAGTTTTCAATTTCCAATCCAGTCGGTGCGTTCGGGTCAGAGTCATGGGGATCAGTATGTTCTGGGGAGCAGTCTGGATGGTCATGGTGTTACCATCGGTTACCACGCTGGGTCCAAGACAAGGACATTAATGTCGTCAGTAGGGGGATTAGTAGGTGGCGTCCTGCGTATGTTAGCTCAGAACAGGCTCCACTGAACTCCATCAAAGTGACTCAGCAGCAGTGCAGTGTCTCCTCCTCCTCCATGGTTGCTTCTTGACAACCGAACGTAGATTTGCCCCCTGTAGACTGCTGGTTTCCGGATTCTGCAACCTGGCTGACCAGGGTGTGGCTGCAAGTTGGGATTTGGAATGAGCGGCATGGGAGCAACGCCACTATCTGTATGGCCCAAAAGATGGGACGGGACCCAAAACAAACAAAAAACCTGCCCTCGTCCAAAGCCAATTTGAGGCAGCTGGTGTTGGGGAAGGTCCCAAAAGGCCAATCAATCCCTTTGGCTGCAGCACCAGAGCCAGTGCAAATGCCCCCTAGTTTGAGTCATAGTCTTCCATGAAAGACTAAACTGCATACTGCTATCAGTAATAGATTATATTAAGTTTCAGAAAGTCATAACTTTTTTGTACCCTTTCATTAGATTGCCTATGATGAGCTGTTGATGTTTGTTTTCTTTTCTTTTTTCTTCTTTTGTTTGCCCTAATTTGCTCTGAGTTCATTTATATACGTACGTGTATGTTGATGGTATGAAAGAGTGAGTGAAAGCAGGGAATTGTGGAATGAATGAAAAGAAGGAATAAAAAATGTTGAATACCAAAAAAAAGAAGACTAAACTGCACCATAGTAGGAGGGCTAAGAATGCCGCACACAAAAGCTGGTCAGAATATCGCTATGAAAATCTGTTTTTTATGGTTGCGACTTTTCACGCAGGCATATAAGAAAGTTTGTCAGACTATTGCCGCTTAAAATCCCCACTTTTACAATGGTGCATTTTCTCGTGGTGACAGCTGAGCAGTCTGCAGAAGGACAACGTCCGTCTTCGCGGAGAGCTGGAGCGGGAGATGTCTCTCCGCCAGAACATGGAGATGCAGCTGCAGGCCCGCGACCACTCCCTCTCCACCCTGCGCTCACAGCCCTTTTGGGGGGGGTCCCCCCCCTCCTCCTCCCTCCCCCACACCCTCCTCCGCGTGCCGACCCTGACGACTGTTCAGTGGCCTGGGTCGTATCGTTGCGCTTCCGGATGATCGCTTTGTGCATTCGCCTGTTCATTTTGTGTGTCCTCCAAATCGCTCATGCATTCTTTGACAAAGTCTTAAATCGCGCATCGCAACAAATTTGAATTACTAAAAACATTCCAAATCGCTCAGTCATACACCACAAGCCAAAACATACGTAAACAAAAGGAGAAATGAAAGAAGATTGCAGGTTTTTACTTCAGGTTTAGACATAGGGATAGTGGTAGATCGAAAAAGTCTCCACACCGTAGTTTTCCCCCAACAAACCACTACAAAAGCCAATGTCAGAGGCAAAATTGTGGGGGGGGGGTTTAAAGGGGGGAGCGAATCGAGTTTTAGAATTGACCAGGTATGGTGTGCACAAGATTACTTCCCTTGAAGCAAAGCATAAATTGGAAAGTTATCTATTAATTCTGGACATTATGGCCGAAACGACTTGAAGGGTTAATTCATAACAAAAAAAGGGTGCTAATTTCCCAGAACATTCGTGAAATCTATTTGGTTTTTTAAAAGTGTTAAAATTTGGGGCTTGGAGCTAAGAGCTCGTTAAAAAAACTTCCCGGATTGAGAGCTCATTAAACATGGAAAGTTTCACAAGCAATGAAATCTATTTATGTTATAGCGCATTGGTTAAATCATGTTAACTGCTGGGTTAGAAGTCCAGTTGCTAGCTCCATGTTTGCGTACCTGAGAGGAGGGGTCTGCTTCTGTCCATGTTTACCCAAATGTCAGTATTCCAGGGTGGACAGTGGAATCGACAGTGATCCAAATCACAGCAACGTCAGACGATGATTAAGTGCAGGAGGTAGCCATGTACCATCTGTCCCGTGCTAATCCCACTGGATCAATCTGTTCTGTTGAAGCAGGTATGTCTCCTATACATGGTTAGACCACATACACTAAGTTTGAGTTGTTGCCGAACTTTCATTTCAGTTGCCTTCTAGGGGGGTTATCATGTGTACAGGGG